>JAQGAC010000071.1:0-54315 GCA_034696585.1 Isotomurus maculatus | reverse complement strand
GGGCTCTCAGCACAAACAATATGGATGACAACACCTGACTGTAACTCCGGGAAATCTCACTATTCACATACACTACAGCAACCAAATTGTTTTCCAGGGTGGTGCGTCAGTGCATTTGCACATGATGTCAAATGTTACCAAACATCTTTTCCAACGAGGCATTTCAATGGGTGGGAGTGCATTCCAACATTGGGCCTTAATGCCATCCTGGAGATTGAGACAATTTACAAATAAAGTCGCACTACGATTTGGTTGTCCCACAGAAAGTAGTGAGGCTGTTGCATCTTGTCTATCAAAAGTGTCTTCAAATAGCTTAGCAGCAGCTCAAATGTTTATTTTTGTAAGTTAAGACACAACTTAATACAACCATTCAAGCAAATAGTTTTAGGAACAGAAATGTTTGCTTTCCAAACTCGTATGAACAGGGCTGGTTCCCGTTCCCAGGAGTGTTGTTCGCTCCTACAGTGGAGCCTGAGCATGAAGATGCGTTCATTACTGTGACTGTTGATGAAGCATACGAAGACAGACACATTGATCCAAAGCCTTGGATCCTCACTACGACTCATAGCGAAGGTCTTACTGTTGTATTGAGTAAGTTATTGTTTTAGCATAATTTAAAAGATCACGTAAAATCTATGAATATATTAACCTTGCAGTCCTGGAACTATTACTACGATGGATGCCATTTAAACTCACGTGGAAGTCTACAGCAAAGCATTACCTTGATTATGACTACATATCTTCCAATCCAGATGAAATTACGAATGAAGTTACTAAATTCTACTTAGGAACCAAACCACCCATGAGAGGAACCGCATTTGAGTTCTCAGATGTAAGAAATCAACTTTTTTGGATCTTGACGCTGTTCAATTTCACGAGAATAACACTTTGCCCTACAAAAAAGAGGAAAGATTGCTAAAATCTGAATTTGTTTGATTGGTATTTAGATGCTTACAGACAGATATTTTCACTTTGGAATACGTAATTCGTGGCAAGCTCATTCCCTAATTGCACCCACTTATGCTGGTTATTTCAAGTTTCACAGAGGAAGATACAGTCTTGGAGATTTTTTCGCACATAGGTCATACGAATGGGGTAGGTAGTTGTTTTTATTGAATATTGCAAGCTGCCCATAACTTACGTGGTTAACAACACTTTAATAATCTCTGCATGAACTCTACACTTCAGGTGTTGGCCATGGAGAAGATGATTACTATTATTTCAACTGTTCCACACAATATCCCGGATTTAAAGAAAATGATCCAGAGTATAAGCTATCGAAGATGCTCATTAATTTCATGTACAATTTTATTTCCACTGGGTAAGTCGTGTAGATCAAACTTGCTGTGTATCTGTTTGTGGTTAGAATAACCGCTTATAATTGCATAACTGACTATATAGGAAACCAACCTACACCAGCGAAGGTGGAGATGAGTTAGACCCTTGGGAACCTGTAACTGATGTCGCAGACATAAAAATGCTTCAGATAGACGAAGAAATAAAAATGATTTCCACTCCTGCCGAGAACACTCGTCGCCTTAAGTTTTGGCAAAACCTCAACCTCACAGACATGGTTCCCTGGATAGATGCGTCATCTTGAACCATGCCATCTTGGACCACATCGTTTTGAATCACGTCTACGTAATACTGTGTGGAAACGATATCGAAAAATATTTCAGTAGCGTGAGACCTTGAACTCGACATTTACAACCTCCACCCATCTTAAGTAATTAATTAAGGATTCAAGTTGCATCTGACAAGCTGAAACTTGCAATTATCAGGAATTGTACCTCAAAAAACTCAGCTTCGTATTATCTCGCATAGTTTATTCATCAGATGAAACGATGCAAACTGGAAACTAAGCCTGTGATATTTTGTACACCATAAATGTATAGCAAATTAAAATGCAAGTATTATATAATGCTATCCTTAAATACGTGGTAGTTGGCTGTATAATATTTTCCCCAACATCCACCATAGCTAAAGAGGTACCTTAAATTTACCTGTGCAATGCAATGCAAACGCCTCAGTTCATAAAACCTTTATAATGGAGGCTAATAAATGAAAATTTTTCTATAAGAAAAAATAAATACTATGATTCTTTCTGAAACAATAAGAATATCTTTGACACTGTGTGCTTAATGATAAACTTGTAAATAAGTATGATGCCGTTGATGTTGATGTAAATAAGTATGATTTCATAAATTACAGCAGATAGCAGTTCGTCGCACCTTCCCCTATAACATGCAGGCGCACCAAATCATAAAATCACACCTGTGCATCTCCAACATTAAAATGTTAGCAAGATTCCACGTGTGGTATTTAGGGTTTTGAGATTGACTTCTAAATTGTTTTCATTTTTTGTCATTTTGCACTTTACAAATCTCTATTTAATATAATCGTCAATACTTTACCTAAGTGACGAACAATGAACATTTGGAGCACGGGACGGGGGAGCGAAAGAAGTGGAATTAAGTCTGTGAAGGTTTCCACTGACCTAGCGATACAGGAAACCGAAGATGAAATCCCGTCTAGTAAAACTGACGAAGCTAACCCACCCCCACTGAATAAGACCTCAGTGACCTTAAAGTTTGAGGATCTCCCTTTGTCTCAAGTTCTTCTGGATAGAATACGGAACCAAATATGTAAGATTTTCAAATTAGCACTTTTAAAAGGGATCTTCTAATGTTAAGATTACCAATTGTATTTATTTTGTTTATTTAAGGCTTGACGAAACCAACTAAAGTACAAGCAGCCTGTATACCAGCGCTGATGGCAGGACGGAGTTGTATCGCTCATGCACCAACGGGTATACATTACGCTAAGCAATTAACAAGTCGAATGTGTGATTGGGTCCTAATGTTTATGAATTGATTATTTTAGGGACGGGAAAAACAATGGCATTCGCTATTCCGATGATTCAAAAGTGGAGCAAGGACCCTTATGGGGTTTTCGGGCTGATTCTGACTCCAACAAGGGAACTAGCCTTACAAATTAAAGATCAAGTTCTTTTTCTTGGTGGCGACAGAGCCAAAGTATGTCTGGTCATTGGAGGTGTGGATTTTCAGGAACAAGCGTTGGAACTTTATAAGAAACCAAGTTTTGTCGTTGCAACTCCTGGAAGGTAAGAAAGATTGCGGTGGTGCACTTGGTTCGACTTGGTACTTTGAAATAAAAACAATACTACGTTCTTTTCAGACTACTTGATCTGCTACAGAGCGCTGAAGATACTTTCAAAAACACATTCAGGAATTGTAAGTATTTGGTCTATGATGAAGCGGATAAGCTGAGAGATGGGCAATTTGATGAGCATTTGGATGCAATTACGTCGGTCCTACCAAAAAAGAAACAAGTTATGTTCTTCAGTGCCACAATTTCAGCTAAGGATGAAATGCTGCAAGAAGTCCAAAGGCTGTCACTAGCCACGGAAAAAGTAAGTCTTAAAAATATGCAAGGAAATCTAGCCGATAGAAGTTAAAAATTGGTGTTGCTAACAGTCTGTTTTTTGTGTGATTTGTGTTATCCCTAGCCATTCGTTTACGATTACAATGAAGACGATGTTGAAGTGAAAAAGGGTGCGTCCGAAAGCACCAACAAAAACGAGGAAGATGAAAGTATTAAGAAGTTGGAACCTATGCTTTCGAAAATTCCTTTGACTCAGAAGTATGTGTTATGTCCTAAAGACTTCAAAGATGGGTACTTGATGGAAATGCTCAGATCAATTCGGGATGAAGAAATCAAGCTTCCCGTGAAAGTTCGAAGTATGATCATTTTTGCTGCAACAATTAGGCAAGTTTTATTATTGGTACATGAAGGAACTCCAAGTCAGCTTCAACATAATTCGAAGTATTTTTATACGCAGAGAAACACAAGTATTGTCTATGCTGCTGTCGAACCTGGGATTTCCAAACGTCACACTTCATTCCCATTTGGACCAGAAATCTCGAGCTAAAGCACTGTCCGACTTCAGATCTTGTCATGTCAATACTTTAGTTGCGACTGACGTTGTAAGCAGAGGTAAGCCTTGAGTCAATTTAATCAGGGTGATATGAAAATGTAGTATGCAAAAGAATTAAACAAATATATTTATTAGGACTGGATATAAGAACCGTTGACTTGGTCATAAACTATTCGATTCCAATGCCACCTGACTACGTTCATAGGGTTGGGCGAACTGGAAGAGCAGGACAACCTGGGTTAGCGATAATGTTTGTTGTACCATCACGAGACATTCCTTTCTTGCACAACGTTGAAAAATACATCGGAGAGAAGCTAACCGAACTGAAAATTGACGGTAAGGGTTAAGAATAATAATCGATTGAATTGACAATTTGCATTGAGATTTGTGTATTCATATTTGCAGAAGAAAAAGTTCTCAAAATATTGACAAACGTTCAATCTGAACGTAAACTAGCAGATTTGACTGTAACAGAAAACGATCCATTTGAAGAAAGATCCCTCATCAATAAAAGAAAGAAAGCTATCGAGGCTGTTTTAGAAGGAAAGCCATTAGCAAAGAAGAAGAGGCATCATGAATCTAAACCTGTAACTGTAAAGAAAAGAAATAAAACAAAAGAATGATAGAAGCAATTAAACTTACAAGGTTTTGCTTTAGTTCCTCTTTGAACAAATCAGAGCGTTTGATTTTGCCATGTTGCATGTGGATTACGCATTCTGTTAACCCCTGCGACTAAAATGCTATGATTCTGTCTAAAGAAAATTGAATGTGAAACGGTACGAATATCGGACCTCACATTTTGAAATGTATACTTACCAAATCGTCAAGAAATATCATTAATCAAGATGCGCTGGGCTGCTTGCGTTTTTATTTTAATTCTGGAATTTTTATTACGTCATCAACGCCCAGTATGCATTGCTAAATACTTATGAACATCGACTAATTGATAGCAGGGGATAATGCGATCTCACTTCGTCACTTCAAACGATGAAAAATATCAAAAGCCCAAATCATTAGACCACAGAACTATATCATTAGACGAAAGCCATGTGGTCAATCTTGCTTATCTAATTGTATGAAAACTCATTCACTAACGACTAGTAAGTCTCGTTTGAATGCAATCGATTTTTTCTTTAACTATCGTCTACTATTGAAGTGTTAAAGGAGGCGCTTTTTACTTCGTAGAAGTAGAAGGTTTCCGAGAAGCCTGAGATTTTGTATACACTCGATATATGTTTTTCTTGACATTAAAAGACCGATTATGTTCAGCAATTTCTCAGCAAGAATTAATGTGCACAGATGTCAAAACCTGTAAATTGGTACATGGGTAGGAACTTAACCATGTAAAACAGATTAACATCTACATAGGGGAAATATGGAATAACATGTACGGACTTAAATCACCTAATCACCGACCGTGTTCTCTTAATGTGCATCTCTAATGGGATGGCAATCTTCTTTTTTCTCACGTGAATATCTGGAAAATACATTGGTTCTCAGCACAGGCCTACAAGGATTGCCTTGTTTTTTTGAAGCAATTACACTAAAAACTAAAATACCCAAGCCCGTACAATAGGTCCAGCAGAAAAAATCCCCTGCAACTTCGCATGGTTCACCTAGTCTATTTAACAGTCAACAGTATGTTCACATACATACGATAAAGTGTGGAATGAAATTAGGTACCTGGCTACTTCTCTGTTTCAAGTAACTGGACAAGTCATTAAGCTACCTGTACCTGGTGTTAGAACGTTGAATGTGAATTTTAAATCTTTAATATGAGATGATGTTAAGCGATGATAGAGAATACTCCATTATCAGTCTTTCTTCGTTCAGGAGTTCTAAAGCTTGTGGGCAATTTCGTTCCAATCATTCCAGCATTAAAAAATGGCGTTCATTGTGCCTTGCCCTCGTGTAATCAGTAAACTCAGTTTTATTTTCACTTACTTCATTTTACTGCATTGGTCAATTACCATCGTCCTCTCCCAATCAGTATTTCACAGAACTGGTAAGTTTTGTTTTTAGTGATTATTAGTATAATAGGCTTTAACAACAAGAACAATAGGCTCCTTAAAAATCGTGACATTTTTGTTTGTAATTTTGAATGACTTTATTACAAGCAGAATTTCTTCTTTTCTCCTGTATAGTTGCTCAGTTTACACCATGTCCTACTCCACGACGATTCCCCAAAACGATAAGACTGAAAACTTCACCTTTCGAGAACTACGCGAGGGACATAAAGATTCCAGCTATTCTAGTTGCAACCCCAAAATCCGAAGAAGATATTCTTTCCATCACAAACTGGGCTTACAAGGAAGGCTACCGAGTGCGAGCAACAGGAGGAAAGCACAACTTCTCGCCTTTACTTGTGTCTCCAACAGACGCTGGAACATCTTGTCCTCACATAATTCTCATGGACATGACTGCACATTTCACCTCTTTGCAAATTATCACTCAAGACGACTCTCCAATGACCAGTGTGTTAGTCGGAACTGGAGTTAAGCTCCTGCGACTTCTAACTTACTTGGAGGACAAAGGTTTCGGACTGTTTGCTTCTCCAGCGATTCCTTCAGTCTCAGTGGGAGGACTTCTTGCGACAGGAACGCATGGATCTGGAGTTCGGAATTCGGAGCTGGACTCATTTTCTCCAGGGCACACGGGTGGATCTTTAAGTAATCTTATCGTTGAGATGAATATTGTAGCCTGGGATGAAACTCTCCAGGAATATGTTCTGAAAACCATTCACCGCTCGGAAAAAGAGTGTAAAGCTTTCTTAGTCCATCTTGGAAGAACTGTAGTTACTTCTGTGAAACTGCGTGTGGGACGTAACCAAAATCTTCGAACTCAAAGTCATTTCTACATCCGCGCAAGTGAGCTGTACGCCAGTCCTGATGAGGCTTCTGCTGTTTCTGTCCCCTCCAGAACACTTGCAGGGTTTGTTGCAAAGTACGGAAGAATTGACGCGATTTCGCTACCTACGGCTAAGTTTGTTTGGGTCATGACGTGGCATGAGGAAAACTTGAAGCCTCTGTCATCCAGATTAGTCGTCTACCCATTCAATTATTACTTCATGAACTATGTACCCGTTGTATTTGATCATGTTGCTAGATTTTTCGTAACCAGAATTTCTTCTATTGCCAAGCTCATAGGCAGCTTTGGGTATTTGGGAAGCTGGTTGGGGGTTCTCTCAACGTGGTCCGGAGATTATTGGGGATTGTCCAAGAATCACTTTCTGTACACATCTTCGTATACTCCTCATTTAGCGATAAGTGCATTTGCAGTGCTGACTTCGAGACAGAATTTGCAAACTGCTGTCTACCTCATGAAAAACAATTATGACAAACTTGAAAAGGAATACGGGAGTCAACTCGTTTTCCCTATCACCGGAGGGTTGGACTTCAGAGTCACTGGCGTTGATGAACCTGCAGATGTGGGGATTGAAGGAGCCGAGGCACCATCGCTCTCCACGACTAGGAAATCTGACGAGCATCCAGAATATGACACAGTCGTGTGGATGGACCTTGCTAGCTTCTTAGGCACTCCTAAGAGGGTTGAATTTCTCTTCAGGTTGCAATCAGCCTTGTATGAAAGTATTCACAATAGCAACATAGGAATAATCCGACCAGAATGGTCGAAGGAGTGGGCTTTTACGACAGAAGGTCCGTTTCAGAATCACACGCTTGTTCACCAACACTTTCCTAACGTCTATTCATCTAGTGACGATGCTGGATGGAAGTGGACCATAAAAACGCTCGATCGATATGATCCCCACAAAGTATTTAGTAATGATTTCTTGGATACAGTTTTGAGTGCTTAACAAGTGAAAGGAACTTTAGCAATTTACAGATGGTGCAGTGAGCACTCAAGTCTTCTTACCATTTGACTGGGTTTATTTCTTTGTAACACAAAAACTTGCACAATCATCTGTTCTGATGGGCTGTACGTCAAAATAAATTAATGTCAAGCACAGTCTCAAGCATAGCGATTACTTGTAATGCCTTTACGTCTGAAAAGCATTGATTGTTAAGATGGACAACACGCGATGTCTTCTTACACATCAAATAACGTTTATGAATCACTTCGGTCTCGATGGCTTCTAAAGTTGCTATTCGTACCTGGGAGCAGTCCTGGCCCTTGATTTTCCTTTGGAGGAGCCTAATTATTTTCGATGGAAATTAGATTTTTTTTAAATTTAGAAAACGTAGATATTCAATATTCGCTTTTCACTCATTACCTTCACCATGATTTGTGCTTGGAGAATTGCTGCTCGAAGAATCATGAGTTTTGTTTTCCGTTCATATTCTAAGCCCATATTCAGAGCTTTCTCGAATGTACAGCATCGCTCATCAACATTCTTAGCTATTAAAATTTTGTTGTGAGAATCAATTCGAGCCTGGATTTGTCCTTCAAGTATAAGATCCATCAACTCGTTTTCCAATTGCGCTGTTGTTGTGTTAAAACTCTGTGCCATGCGGCTCATATCTGCAGAAGCATATGGCCTGAAATACTGAATAAGTCCCCTGTTGCGGATCTGGGAATACAATGACTGAACATGAGGAGCCATGTATATATCCAGTAGAAGATTTTCCTATCAAATAAACATACATTTACAACTGTAAGCGTGCTGCTGAACTAAAAATTGGACAAATTAGCCGATTCGACTGAGAATTCATGTTTATCCAAATTACTACGAAAAAGTGCCTCACCTTCATTTCATCCAACAATGACAAACACTTTCCATACTTAGACTCATAAAAACTGACCAAGACATCTCTGATAGGGGGTTCCAGTTCCAAGAACATCTTAAAGGAGCTATAAGTAATTATATACAAAATGTCGCAACATGTTTGTTTTGTAAGAACAAAATCAGTTACAGATACATCAGGTAGACATGAAGATTTGTATAAAAAACCTGTTCAAACAAACCTGCTAGACATTACTTTTTCTTGCAACTCATCACGTTCAAAAGTAGCCAAAGCGCAGAGAGCAGCATAAACTGCAATATTATTTGGTGAAACAATGTCAGCAAAGTCGCAGTGATCACAACTAATTTGAAGAAAATACTTTGCTGCAGACTTGTACTTTCGGTTGGCCAATTCAGCTAAACCAGCAGCACACTTAAGTTTTGACGCAGTAAGCGTTATCTCTTTTGAGCTAGTACCCTGTAACAAACGAAGTCAGTAAATAGCATTTTAACCTTTGTATTGTATTCTCATTTCATTTCCTGTTATATCTTTGCAAACCTTCTTTTCTTCTGAGGGATCTGGAGTATTTTCAGCCTTTGCAACAAAATTGGCTACATGAGACCAGTTTTGCAGGTAAATCGATACCTACATGTCCAAATTAGTCACAAATGATAAAACTTAGTTTACTTTTAACAATTACGACATAAAAACTTCTTCCATTACCTTAATCACATTTACACACATCGTAATGACATGCTTTGCAGAGGTACAGTAGTCTCTTGATCTTGTAAAAGATTTCAATGCATTCATTAAGTCCCCACAGTCCAAATAAAACTCTCCTAAGTCATCATAACCCCTTCTAATGCTTTCCTTGATAGAATTTGATTTATAATTCTTCAAATCTGTGTCTAGCTTTTCCAACATGACCAACGACTTTTTCGTTGTCTGTTCAATCCATTGAGAATCCAACTGCGGCAGGTCACCTGGACCAGCGCCACCACCTGCCCCCGCAGCAAGACCTCCGCCACCTGCGGCAACATCTGGTAAGGGTCTCCTGAATATGAATCATACCAAACGCTGTTAAAAACCAATATTTTAGGTTTCTTCGAGCGACTTATTGTTATTTATTCACTTACGCCGCAGAATCAAGAATTTTCTTATGAAGTTGTTGGTACAAAGCTACATTTAAAGTTTTGGTCATGACATGCACAATAGCCATTTTGAGGGCTTCAACTCTGAAGGCTGGACAATGATCTGCAATGTGAATCAACCTCAGGAGCTTCGCAGTTCCTGTGTAAGAGTTGATGTAAGTTTCTAAATCCTACCGCAATAAAAAAAACAGCAGCCTTATTTTTAACCAATTAAAGAGAGTAGTAATATTATTACTATGATCGTACATTCAAAAATTAAAATATTCGTCTAACCATTGTTGGATTTTCGACAATGAAATCGTCGGGAACGCTGGCTCCGCCTCCTCCAGCGATGACATCGACATTATTGTCGTTCTGGTCATCGGCAAGGTCCACCTGCATCGCTTCCACCCCATTCGACTCCGAACCCGGCATCTTTTCACTCAAAAACACCGTCGAATTTCGAACTGCTTCCTAATAAATAAATGTCACAATTCAACATGAGAATTGTTGACAATTTCAGACTTCACAGTTGGCGCGAATTAGTGGGGTGTTGTGAGAAACTCACCGACTGAGTGAGTCAAGTATTTTTTAGTTTTTACATGTTACTATTATACTTTTAATTGAGCCTTCTATTTTGAAAATTGACGTAGCAGTAAACGATCCATTTGAAGAGATATCCCTCATCAACAAAAAAAAGAAAACGAAAGCTATCGAGGCAGTTTTAGAAGGAAAGGCGTTAGTGCTAATGCCTTTCCTTCTAAAACTCGGGAATCTGAACCTGTTAAAGAAAAGAAATAAAAGAATTATAGAAGCAATGGAACTTACAGGTCCTAGGTCTTGCTTTACTTCCTCATTGCACAAATTAGAGCGTTTGATTTTGCCATTTTGCTCACGCATTTTGGAATAAACGCGACTTCTGTGAACCGCAACCATTACCGTCTTTCATACACATTTTATTGGCATTTTCCTTTGTGAATTATGCTGCGACAAAAATAACTATAATTGTGTCTAAAGAAAAATGAATCTAAGTATTACTTACGCACTAAATAGGACTGCACTGTTTTAGACAGGGCGACAGGAAGGGATTTTACGGTTTGCGATTTCACTAGAATTCAGACTAACGTGACAGGAGAGCTTTTGAGTACCAATTTTAGCTTCTTAGACATAATTTTTCTCATTACTAACTCTGTCATTCCGTAGATGATTACATAGCTTATGCTGAAGTAATTTTGTTGTGAAATCGAAAGCCAAGTCACTTACTGTTAGTGCTAGCAACACTTAATATGGAATTTCATCAGTGGCAGTGCAGCTAAGTAGATTTATTCAAAATGAGAAACTGCATAGTTTAACCTGATTCAAAGTAAAATTTCGGTTGTGGAAGTGCCCTCATCACCGAATCAAAATGGTTTGGCAGCAAGCACTTTACTTGGTGAATTTACTCTGCAAATTCGTTCCTTGTGACTATAACTTTCCCTATCCGGACACAAGTTTAAGTGAGCAGCAAGCATTTAAAAGCCAAATAACATTAGGCTTTGGAGGAACAGATACTGGTCAGTTAGATTCAGTGGGAGTGGGGCTGGGTGGGTGGGGCAAACAAGAACATCCTTCGTGGGTGAAAGAACACGAGTACACAAATTCGGATCCACTGGTGGCAATTACCAAAACGGGAAAGTTAAGGGGATATTGGATGAAAGTCGTCGGAGGTAGAAAGATCAGAGCTTATGAAGGAATACCTTATGCCGAGCCTCCAGTTGGGTACTTCAGGTTTAATGTGAGATAGATAACTAGTAAATCATAACACAAACTTATCTTTTAGCTTGAACGAAGGTTACACGAAGAAGTTTTAATTTTGCAGGCACCTGCACCCAAGATTCCATGGAGTGGATTGCTTCATGCCGTCAAAAAGGGTCCCAAGTGTCTCCAAGTTGGACAATTGGAATTACATCGAGTTGTTGGAAGTGAAGACTGCTTGTGTCTCAACATCTACTCACCTCAGGTAAATCCTCATCATAAGTATTACTATATACTACCCAAATCACTAAAGTTGGCGTCGACCTCAACCACCTCTAATTTTAGAAAAGGTCCTTTTCTACTCAGGTAGGGTTCAGTGCCGGTCCCAACTCACTCTGTACTCTACGGAGTGAGGGAGTGAAGTAGGGTGGTAGTACCGGTAATAATACTAGTACAAATTGGTTTACTTAAATCAAATGATTTTCCCCAGGTCATTTCTATGAATGGACGGAATGCTTCCAGATTTCCAGTGATGGTTTTCATCCATGGTGGTAATATTCGTCAGAATTAAGTTTAAATAAGGCTCTCTCTTGTGCCTGGGAAAGGATTAAGAATAAAATATCTGATATTAGGAGGTTTCATGGTTGGATCTGGGGGTGACTATGGACCGTCGTATCTTCTGCAGCAAGACTTAATTCTGGTGACTTTTAACTGGAGAGTTGGAATAATTGGTGAGGAAAACGTACTAACTTATAGCAAATTATCTTAATTTCTACTAAACTTTACTATTGAATCTGCCTGTAGGCTTCATGAGTACGGGAGATTATAGAAGTCCAGGTAAAACGAGTTGCTCTAATCTATATTTTACAAGTTTTGTTGTTTCATCACCCAATTCAATTTATTGATGAGAGGAGAATTGATGTTCGTTTAGGAAACTACGGATTGAAGGATCAAGCCCTCGCTATTCAATGGGTTTACGACAACATAGAATACTTCAATGGAGATCCCAACAAAATCACAATTATTGGACAGGAAGCAGGTTCAGTAACGATACAGCTACATAGAATTCTTTATAGTTGGACTCCAACTGCTCAATTGCTTCCATTATTGTGCTCTATAATATTTAGGAGGAGCTAGCGTGCATTTGCACATGATGTCTGCTGCTTCCCAGAGATACTTTCAGTCTGCAGTGTCGATGTCTGGAACAGCGTTTAATCATTGGGTATTCCACAACACGGACAAGGCTAAGGAGCTTACTAAGCACTTTGCGAAGAAGATGAAGTGTCCCGATCATTCGTCTGAGGCAATTGTAGCCTGCTTAAGAAGAGTTGATGCGTACGAGCTTGTGAAGACTCAAATTAAGTTTCTGGTATTATATATTCAATATGCAAACATTAGTTTATAACCCAAGAAGACCTTATATTCACAATGGAAGACCTAACTATAGGATGATTGGCCACTTCCGGTGTACTTGTTTCGTCCGGTAATAGAAGAACCAGGACAAGCTACCTCATTCATAACGGAAACTCCGGATGAAGCTTATAAAAACAACAGAGTTTCTCCAATACCGTGGATCACTGGATTCACTGAGGACGAAGGATTAACATTCCTTTTACGTATGAGCATTATAGAACTTCTGAGTTCAGAGATGAAAATCTTTTCTAACTACTTCCAAATTTAAATAGCATCCGTTTTCCGAGGAACAATGAAGGAATTAAGAGCTCACTGGAACCACTTGGCACCAGACTTTCTGGACTACGAACTCCTCAACATAGACCAAGACGAAATAACACGTAAGGTAAACTGGCTGTACTTCAAGCAGTCAGGACCTGAGAAGGCTTCGATCAAGACATTCAGTGACGTGAGTTAATGATTTAATGTGACAAGCAATCAGAATTTCTCACACGACGAGTAATTATCAAAATGAATGCAATGCCAACATTTGTCTCGTATCCTTAAGGCTTTGTCAACACGGTTCACAATAACAGGAGTACACAAAGGACTCCAAGCTCACTGCCTCACAGCTCCTACTTATGCGTACATGTTCTCTTATAATGGGAAGTACAATCTAGCAACCATTGCTGGCATTCGACCCAATGAATGGGGTAAACACCACAAGCAATCTAATTATTTAACTGTTTCACATATTCTAGCAATAATTTACACACCAACGAGTGTCAAGATTAATCTACATTAGCGCACCTCGTGTGTGGTTTTGTCTTGTGTTTAAGGAGTGGGCCAAGGTGAAGATGTCTTTTACCTCCTGAACAGTACTCATTTGTACCAAGGATTCAAGAAATCAGATCATGAGCTGATACTTTCTAAAATCATGCTCAACTTATTTGGGAACTTCGCTAGCAAAAGGTTGAGAATTAATGAGAATACTTACAACACAATCTGTACTCCTCAATGTCACCTCAGAAAGCCCTTCTTAATTAAAATTAAAATCTGATTGTGCCCTAAGGTACCCAACGTTCACTCTGGAAAACCATGAGGACTTCCAGATATGGAATCCTATCGTTGACCCCAGAAATATGTCATTCCTGCTTATCCACAAGAAAATCAAGATGGTTCCCGAGCCTTATCTACAGTCTACAGTCTACTGGGAGAGTTTGGGGCTACCTGACACAGTTCCTTGGGTCAACTCCAGTGATCACTACACTCAACATATGCTGCATATGCTTCCGTCTCCAGGCTCCCCTCCTCCAGTTTCGAAAGTTAATTTCCTTGAAGGACAAAGATTTCCACAGCTTTTTGATCAAAATAGCGGAGGTGGGTCTACAAGGCTGCAGCTAATAACTCCACCCCCTCCACCAGCCCCTCAGTTCAGGCAGGCAGAAGAACCAGTTACAGTTCCACCCCAAATATCTCAAAGTACTCAAACACCATCTCCTGCAATCCTACCACCGGAACCTGCTTTGCCGGAAGCAGCTCCAGAGGATAATTCCGATGATTCAGATTCAGAACCAGATGATATCTTCTTGAAACCAGAGACAGATATATTTGACTTACGATCAGTAATAGCTACTCGAAGTACCACTTCTACGACGGAAGTGCCAACCACATCTACTAGCACAACGACTACTGCTATTCCTGCTACTTTGACTCCGTCTTCGGAGCCTGTTGTAACAACGGAGACAGATGTATTTAACCTGAGGTCAGCAATTGCTACTCGAAAGGATATTTCCACAACAGAAACTCCTTCGTATGAAGTTCCTATTTCCACTAAAGGACCAGTAAGGGCTGATTATGCAGAACTAACTACGACAACAGAGAAACCGATTGAAACAACAACTGCGGCTCCTACAACTACCTCATCACCCTATGTTTCGCAATTACAGTTTACTACAACAGAGGAACCTGTCACGTCGCCATCAGAAGATGATGTGGACCCATACCTGCCCTCATGGGCTCCAACTCCTACGTCAATGACAGATACGACCACGTCAACGACGACGACAACAAGCCCATCTCACATTACCCCTCAAGATGCTCTTGTTTTAATCGATCAGGAAATCGAGAACAAGCTGAATGAAATTCCAATTGAACAGAATAGAGACGACGATTACCGAAACAGAGGAAACTTCGGAGGAAGACGATTTGAAGACTACAATTTGATAAAAACTTCAGTTTCTGACGAGAAGAATGAGGATAAGTTTTCGGACATTCCTAATTCTGGTACTCCAGTTTCAACTGACTCTCCTTCATGGAATGATTTGCGTGAAACTACTTCTGCTACTCCGTCTACGAGCACAGATACACAGAATAACAATAATACATTTTCCAGGCCCTTCAGTGCTTATGACAATGGATTCTATTCAAGTTCACGAAAATTAAACAGCAGCATTTCAGACAGCGAGAGTTACAACATAATGAAATAGATGAACTTCTGATATGAAAATATTATTACAAGCATCATACATAGGATAATAGTAATATAGCTAAAAGCGTTGTCTCCTATAATAGATCTTGGTTGATAGAGATAGATCAAAATCACAGCAGCAAGAAATAAAAATCCTAGAAAAAAGAAATCTAACCACAGATTATTAAAAATTCAATTTCGCATCTATTACAAAATTTATGAAACAGGAATACCTACCCAAACTTTGTCATTTTGATTGCATCGAATTACTAATCATAGGTTTTCCCACGAGCGTGTAGCACTTTTCATAAGTTGATAATTTGTTTTTTGATGAACCGCAGACTAGGAGAAACCTATCTTACTCAACCGTGAAGTCAAACTCATAATAATAATTATGAATTTTGGAAGTACAGTGAAACACATGTTCCAATTAGGTTGCAAGAATAATCTGTAGGAACTTATTGAGAGATCTACACCACACAGTATGGAGCGAATAAAGGAATATTATAAACAATTATGAAGAGGATCAAAACCACAACCTAAGAGAAACAATTTTTACACAACCATCGGACTATGCCACAATGGCAAATGCACGCCTGCTCCAATTAGTAGTATTTTTTATCAATAATTCAGATGTTCTAGATTTCTGTTTTACAACACATTAGATTGGAGACATCTCAAATGTTTCACTTACAGATCTGATTTTGATTCTTGACAATGTGCATTTTGGTATTCATATCTTCAGTTAACGTGGTGTCAAGATCAAGATCTCAGCTTATAAAGTTCCATACTTTATTGGATATTTTCTACAACAATCTCCTCCAAATTTTAATACCCGATAAAATATTTTTAACTGACTACTGTCAATTACATATCTCAACAGGCTTTGAGGAATTAGATTTAAAACGATAGTCAATCTACATGAGCTGTTAACTAATAACACAACGCACCAGGTTGAAGTTCGAACTGCAAAATGGTTCTGATCACGTCTGTATTTTTAGTTCAATTATTGTGTGTGATCGTGCCTTGCGACCCTAGGTTCCGGCTTCCAGATTTGTCATCTGATCCACATAAACTATATCCGAATGAGGATTATAAAGGGTTGTTTAAGAAAAAGGTTGGAATAAGTGCTTTGGAATCAGAATTGGGTGATTCAAATTTAATCGAAGCAGACAGTCATAAGTTGCCTCCGTTTGTTCGCACTCTTTCTGGAGATGTAGAAGGATATTACATGAAAGTTGTGGGTGGACGAGAAATCAGTGCATTTGAAGGTATTCCGTATGGTGAACCTCCCACAGGATCTTTTCGATTTAAGGTTGTCCATTTATTTCTTTATTTGTTTGATCCTGTTTCTTTAATCTGATTAAAACTTTTACAGTAAACAATAAACAGTGTCTGTAATTTAATTTTAGCCTCCGAGACCAAAAGGCAGATGGAAGGGTATTTTGTTTGCTAAAGACGAGGGTCCTCCGTGTCTCCAGTACAATGTGCCTAGGGCGTTCCGGGTTTTTGGAACAGAGGACTGTTTATCCATGAATGTGTATTCAGCTCAGGTACTTAAATCTGTTTGTTGCATATTAATATCGAATTGATTAACATTTTAGTTTTACTTTGAATGTAGCTTCCTTCATATTCAAATCCTAAGCCAAAATTGCCAGTGATTGCATTCATCCATGGAGGTGATTGATGCTTTTCTTGCAAATCAATTTATTGCAATCAGGACTAAATGTTTGGTTGATTTCAAAGGTGGATTCTTTTTCGGGTCCACCAGAGCATACGGTCCATCATACTTGATGCAAAAGAACATCGTGCTTTGTTCATTTCAATACAGGTCACTCCAATAAAACTTTAGTTACATTTTCATTTTGTCAATGATTCTAATATTTTGCTGATCCTGTTTAGGCTGGGTATATTGGGTAAGTGTACAAGATCTACTTAATAAACGCTTAAGATAACAGCCAATTAATTCCTCCTAACTATTCACGTCCACAAATTTTTCATAACGATTTTAATCTATTCCAGGATTTATGAGCACCGGAGATGCAGCAAGTCCAGGTAAGATATTTTGGATTTATATATTTGAAGTTTGACTTGTAATCAGAAACAAAATTTTACTGGAAAACAGGAAACTGGGGCTTGAAAGATCAAGTACTTGCATTGAAATGGATTTACGAAAATATTGAACGATTCGGAGGAGATCCAGAAAACATAACTATTATGGGTGAGACTACACCGATTAACTCAGATTTACGACATTTTTTAAAACACTGATTGTGAATTGTACTTATTCAATAACAGGTCAGTCTGCTGGTAGGTAAGTAGCCATTTCTAGATCGATCACCTTATCCTTAACTGAATGAAAACATTTTATTCCTTTTCTGTTAGCGTTTTTGTTCATTACCACATGTTATCTCATCGATCAAGACGCTACTTCCGCAGAGCAGCTTCTCTCAGTGGAACTGCTTTCAACTACTGGGCCATTCATTTTCCTTATCAAGCCAGGAACATAACAAATACTTTAGCAGATCTTGTTGGATGCCCGAATGAGGATTCCTACAAACTCGTAGAATGTCTCAGAAATACGAATACTGCTAAGTTGACTGCACAAACTCCTCAGTTTCTTGTACGTTTGGTTGATTTCAAATCAGAAAGCCTGAACCTTAATTGAATTGACAGTATCGTTGCTTTTACAGGATGATTGGCCATATCCTTCGAACGCGTTTAGACCAACAATCGAAGAGCTCAGTGAGTCAAACCCTGATCCATTTATAACTGATTCTCCTATATCGATTTATCAGAAGAACGATGTAGCTAAAGTTCCGTGGATTGTTACATTCGTCAGTGGAGAAGGATACTCTTTCTTGCTATGTAAGAAAAACAGGTTACATAATGAAGTTGGGACTCTTCTTAATTTAATTATTATATTTTACAATGCGATTTCAGTTCCTTACATAACTTTTGCATTCAAAAAAGTCTTAAGAAAAAACTGGTACAAACTAGCTCCAGATTTAGTGGATATTGACAATTTTGAGGACCTGGATTTCGCTACTATTACAAGAAAGCTTACCAAAATGTATTTCAAGAATACTCCTCCAGAAAAAGCATCCATTCATCAGTATGCCAAGGTATACTGGATACTTAAAAACAATTCACTACATTCGTTATTATATTGTGAGAATTTCGTAAGTATTTTACATATTTGGCAGATGGTAACAGACCGAACATTTTTAACTGGAGTTTACAAGGCAGCACAAGCACATAGCCAAGTTGCTCCAACCTATTCTTACGTATTCGATTATAACGGCCAATACAACGCCATAACTAATTACGGGTACCCGAGATCTGAATGGGGTAAGCAATCTATTCAGTAGCACTAACAACAACCTTTCAATTTCAATGTCGAATTTTAAGTACAATTTATTGGATTGAAAATTAATTCAGGAGTCGGGCATGCCGAGGATATATTTTACTTATTCAACAGCTCAACAGTGTATCAAGGTTTTAAACGTGAAGACCCTGAATTTGAAATAAGTCAAACTTTGGTGAATATCATTTACAATTTCGCGTCTAAAAGGTTTCTAAAATACTACATAATATCACAAAACAAATGAATTTTAAAATAATTCAAATTCTACATGAAATGAAATACAATCTGTTTCAGTGAGCCTCTATACACGGCAGAAAGTGGAGAGGATATCCGAGTGTGGGAACCCCACAATGGTCCTCACGACATGAATTTCTTCAAAATATCTAACAGCTACATTAAAATGGTAGGCGATCCTTTCAAGAAACGAATTCGGTTTTGGGACAAACTGGGCATTCCGGATAATCCGAGGGAAGAAGAAGTACTTTATCGCTACACTCCTCAGATACCGAACTATGGGGAAATAGAAGACAATTCCTTCAAACCTCACGATCCGTTTCAATCTCCTTTACAAAACAAATGACTTTATTTATAACACGACAAAAGAATTGTACTAATAGAGAACCTACAAATCTAAGAACCTAGCGTGTCATTCACTCAAACAAACAAGTCAATCGTTTGCATGATCATTTACAGCAATCAATCACATAGTATGTTTGTCTACCCCTTCTGTTGACTGTGGCAGTTGATATAATAAGATCCTGTTATCCTACAGGACTCCAAGAAGGTATTTCACGTTGTTCCATTAGAAGACTAGATAAAAGTCTACAATGATAATCCGTAGGAACTTCGTGCAATGAGCTTTTGTGCAAAATCATTGCTGTCATTAACCTTGAAGGATCCTCATCATCAAATTGGAGGTATACCGTAAATGCTCTCACCTGCCTTCAGTTTGGTTAACTTTATGAGTCCTATGAGGTTTGCATAATCAAGGGATACTATCTGACAGACGTGTACTTTTGAGGAAGCAAAACTAATACAAAAAAATCAAGTGCAAACGAAGATAGTGTACAGCATAAATATCATATTATCCATTCGTGACAGGAGAGATACCTCATTCTCAATTATATAATTTGCAACTATCAAATTAAAACTGCATTGGACATGCAAGAGGCTGTGGTCGTTGTAAAGTTGTGAAGTCCAGCTTCCGGATTCCAAAAAGAACTTCCTCTGACATCCTCGTCTCTGGAACAAAACTAAACGAAATGTACAAATCGATAGTCAGTTCCTCAAAGACCATGATTCCCAATCATCAACGAGTTTTTCATAAAATACATTCCAGAAGCTGATAATAGTGAATATTTAGCATTTTTGGTTGACAGTAGACAGTTGGTACAAATTAGATATTCATCATGACTCTAGTCAGCATGTTTCTAATGAATCTGCTATGTGCAATGGTGCCTTGTGATTATAAGAATCCTCATCCAGAAATAGGAAGTTTTAACGAAAGCAGTGTAGCAGAAGGACCATCGTCGTTACTTCTAGGACTTGGGACTGTTGGGAGTAATCGTGAGAAAAGGCTCATTCAAGAAGTCTCGCATCCTGTCGTGTCCACTCAGCAGGGTCAAGTTCAAGGCTACACGATGCGTGTTATGAGTGGACGAAAGATATTTGCATTTGAAGGGATTCCTTATGGGAAAATAACAAGACGCTTTGAGTTGGCTCAGCCGTTGGCTCCCTGGGAAGGCGTCAGAACTGCATTTGCACCTGGACCACGTTGCTTGCAAATTCATCCTGCTAAAATGTTCCGTGTGATTGGATCTGAACATTGTTTGTTCCTTAACGTCTTCACACCAAAGGTGAGGTTTGACATAAGGATCCTAAAAAATAACCTGGAAGTTTCCTGAAAAAATCTCAAGAAGCCCCAAACACGATTACGTTTTTGTTTGAACATTAATTTATTATGATTATTAATTAAGCTTCCTGTCGAAGGACTCAGTGAGAATTTGCCTGTGATGGTTCACATTCACGGAGGATCCTACATTTTCAGTAAATAACCTAAGAAGTTACAAACTGCTTCAGATTCTATGATAATGATAACTGATGCAGACAAGAAATAATATTCAAATCTGTGATTTTTAGGTTCCGGGGACGAGTATGGGCCGTCGTATTTACTAAATGAAGACGTGATTTTAGTCACTCTCAATTATCGACTTGGAGTGTTGGGTAAGACTATCTACATATATGCTAGGAGAGGTTACAGCTTAGGTAATCAAATGAGAGTTTTCCCAATGAAGGATTCATGAGTACGGGAGATGAAGTCAGTCCCGGAAACTACGGATTAAAGGATCAAGCCTTGGCACTAAAGTGGGTTCATGACCATATCGCCTCGTTTGGAGGAGACCCCAAAAGAGTGACCTTAACTGGACAAGTACGATTATCAAAATGCTACTAGATAACTAAATTAACAGCTCCACTTTTATGTGGAACTTTAGTTAAAGTCAATAATAATATTATTCAACACAAACACAACATTGTTTCAATCAGTCTGCAGGGGGTGCGTCTGTTCACTTGCACTTGATGAGCAATATGACAAGGCCCTACTTCCATCAGGCTATGGCGATGAGTGGAACAGCCCATTCAAATTGGGGACTTCAAACTGCATCTCAAGGCAGAAGATGGACGTCTAAACTGGCTCGCCTTGTAAATTGTCCAGATGACAATTCCACGGCGGTGGTGGAATGTTTTAGGAAAACTGATGCTAACTGGCTTTCCGCAGCTCAAATGAATCTCTTCGTAAGTTTTTGCACAATAAAGTTATCCTGCATCCATTCAAAAATTTTTTAATTGATAAGTAGGATTGGATGCCTTTCCCACCTGTGTTCTTTGCTCCGGTTATCGAGCCACCAAGTCCGAATGCATTTTTAACGGAGTCTCCTGAAGAAATCTGTCGAACTGGAAGAGAAGCCAAGATTCCAGCAATATTTACTATGACTTCTCAGGAAGGATACTTTGCTAATTATGGTACGCAGAACAGTACATTCTAAGATTCAATTACAAATGCCTTCACTTTACGCAACTCAACTTCCTTTTAGTTCTCAATGCGATGATGCGCACTGTAATGTTTCTCAACAATGCAAGAAAATATTTGCCGTATTATTTGGACTACAACTCTGTTTCAAAAATGCCTGACGTCATAACCGAAAAAGTTTTAGAGTTTTATGGAAAAGGCCAGCCATTCAAAAGCATGCCTTTGCAACTATACGCTGAGGTACGCTGTTTCTTGCAATAGCATTGATGGTGTCTTTAACTTTATATTAAAACGATTTGCATCTTATAGATGGGAACAGACAGAATGTTCACAGCGCCTATCAATAAGGCAATAAAGTATCATTCAAGGCATGGGCCCACGTACGCATCCTTGTTCTCGTTTCTAGGAAAATACAATGTTGGAGGTGGAGTTGGTCTTCCAAAGAATGAATGGGGTAGCTTTTCTTAGAGATGTAAAAGGTTGCGTTCCATCAGATGTAAATAATATCTACTTTTTCAATTGCATTTCAGGAGTAGCTCATTCTGAGGATTTGTATTACCTTTTTAACTCGTCTTTATACCTGGAAGGTTTCAAACAGAACGATAAAGAAGCTGAACTCAGCAAAATCTTTGTCAATTTAATAACAAATTTTGTGAAGAAGGGGTAAAACCACTGCAAATTATGACTCATGAATTTTGGTTTTCGTTTGCAACTAATGTCACATAAAATATTTTCAGGGAGCCACTTTACACAGATCCAGCTGGAACTGATTTAAGAATTTGGGACGAAGTTTTTCCCTCAGATGAAGAAATACAAATGCTTGAATTTAACAGAGATATACGAATGATCCCTGACCCATTTGTCGAAAGGAGAAAGTTTTGGGAGAATCTTGGCCTTCCAGACACTTTCCCAGTAGCTCCTTTCAATGACACAAGTTCAGCCATGTCATGATCTGTTAACATAGGACACATAGTGTTTTCAGTGTCAAAATAATTGATGCAAGATAGTATTTTGTGAGAAAATAAGACTTTACTGAGAGATAGAGTAACAAAGTTGTTCCAATAAAGTGCAATATTATGTATGAAATAATTCATGAGAACTGCTATGGGTCAATACTGGTCTAAGCGGCATAAATAAGTGATAAATTGCTTTTTAATGTATATTGTACACAACAATTCCATGAGATTTTTAACTACTTTTTTATGAATTTCTCACGTGGAGGATGTAAATGTAGTAGCGAATCTGGCAGAAACTTTGTTCGGTAATAACTAGTAAGCACAATTTCCTCAGAATGTAGGTTAAATAGCCTAAACCAGTTTACCTGCATAAAATTGTCCAGGGCTCGGAAGCAGCTCCGATGCAAAATAGTTATAGCACAGTACCACACCTAAGGAATCACTTCCCATTTTTTCCCATGGAGTTTCCTCGACCGAAATAGATAAAAATATCCCCTGTGTGGATTCGATTCGTCTCGTACGGTTGGATTGAAACTACCTGGAGTGCGATTTCAGGATTTTCCCTCGTTAGACTACAGATTAGCAGTCGATGGGAGCTTGAGTGTGCGAAGAATTGATGGCTAATGAATAAAGTGGGGGTTGTCTGAAAGCATTGAAATTGTCGTTATCCATCAATCAATTTCTATACTACTTGCTTGAAATACAAGCTTACATGAATTTGAGAATATGTACACCAAATCAGTAACGTATGCTTAATCTTGATCCATGTGCCACTTATTTGTGCAATTAGCAAAACCCTTAAGAAATACATGACACTAATTTGCATTTCACTGCTCACATTCCTTCTGATACTGGCCCGGTGTGTCTACGAATTTATGTCAATTTATTTACCATTTATTTTTACAGCGGAAACAGGATGCATGATTATCTAATCAATAAATTAAGATCAAGACCAAATGAGAGTATTTTATAAGCTGAGCTTTGATATAATTGCTCATTACAATTTCAGTAGCTTACTGATCATCAGATTAAGATTGAGTTGAGATAATTCACCTGCAATATCGGTCCAATCTCTGATTCAACATGATACTGATACCTGGATTCATCCTTAACTTACTCTGTTCTGTCTTTTTATGCCGAACGAATCAATTGAGTTTTGAAATCGGAACTACAAAAACAAAAGTAGGATTGCTGCCCGTTACATTCGTCACATTGCCCAAGCCTAGAATACTCAAACGGAGACTAGACGCTGTTGATCGTGTTAATCCTCATCATCATCAGGTACACTAAAATAAAAATTCTGATAATTCTTCGTGTCGAACTACAAGCACGCACTTTAAGATATCTGTTTCCCTTTTGCTAATAACAGGTGCACAACACGAAAGTTATACCAACTTCCAAGCTAGGAGTCATAAGAAGAAAATGATCTTTCGGAGGCAATACATCTCATCACGGAATGTCATAGTCATGAACAATCCACCTCTATATTTGTTCCTGCTGGACATTACATAAGCACAAAACGATTCGTCGGTGAGAACAGCCTTGACATTGCGCTGACATTCATGATTCATAATTATTATTTTAATACAGTGATTACATGAATCCGGCTTTTGTTCTGCAGATAAGAATATTCAAATTAATTCAGACACTTTAGCACATACACACGCGAACACACTTTTTGCCCTGCATTTGATAAATTCGATCACAGTGATTGTGCAATAAATTCAAATTTTTATTTTCCCATTGTGTATCACTTTCATGGTCTTTGTATTCGCGTTTTGATCGGACAGACACACATTGAGGCTAGATTCTGAGTTTTTTTTACAAATAGACCTCATTGTGGCATAGTTGAATTAACATTCAAATAAACCTTTGTTAGCGAAGTGTCAGCAGTTTGCATGCAAAAAGTCTAATTACTTGAATTCATTAAATGCTGTACAAATAATAAACATTTATCTTGTTGAACATTGAAATGATTCCCAGTGCCAAGCAATTATAAGTCATTGTTGTCCGAGGCGTTTTGGTAAACCTATACACTAACCAACATCCACCCTATCATTAACACACACTATGCTGTTTTAAATATTTTAAATATTTGTAAAAATAACTTTCCAAGTAATGCATCAAACTTGTATCAATCTGAAATGTAAAAATCTCAGCGTGTTTAATTAAGCTTAAATATATTAGCCTTGCAGAATCTATAATTCTATGTATAATCTAATTACTTCGCGTGTGAGAAATATTCTTTTACAGCATTTCCCTCATTTTGACTTTTAAGACAATAACACACGACATATTTAGCATTTAAAATTAGTTGCAAGTTGCAATTTAGCTCATTTCCTGATACTTCACCAATTCTGCCCAGGTTTATCAACACGCAGGTGATATGCTAGTTGGACGAATCATAATAAATCGCACTACAGAGTGGGCAGGGATGAAGTTTAAGATTGAACACTTAATCATGAGTATTTTTTGTCCTTCCGGTGTACGTAGGTATGCATTAAACTAAACTCTTGCTTTGTAGAATTAAGCTGTATCTGGTATTAAATAATCTTGGTATGTACATGTTAAGCACAACATGAGCTTAACACATCTACTGATGTACCTGTAGAATAACAACATGATGCTGGTGCTTGATATTAATAATTAATGTTTTTGTCTGCAAATGTTAGGCATCTCAGCGATCCAGCACCCTATCTATTCTTGCGTTTTTGCGGACTTTCTTCTCTCTTCCTTCACAAATTAAGCTCAAGTGAGATTTAATGTGGCACAAGTGTGCAGTCGGTCAGTCGTCAGTCCGGCCAGGATGTAAAGCACACTGGATTTTCCGTCGCAAGATGTGTAATTAAATACTGTACGCATCAATATAATATCTCTTTAGCCTTGAATTGGGATGGGTATGTCATTAGAATCATAATAAAAAGGTGCCCATATGTACTGTCGCACGCGAGCTATTGATGATCTTTACTTCTACATGAAAAGCCTCTTAATCAATTCGTCTCTTGTGAACAAAGGTGACACATTTTGAATAAACGTCATACAACACAACGACAACATATAATCTATAGCAGTGTTTTTTATGGTACCATAAGAATATGCTGCAATCTCAGTTTTATTCACCCGATAAGTATCTTTCTCGTAATCTATTTTATCAGTTTGTTGTAGGTAGGTAACTATTGCAGTATGATGCACAAAGAATCTGCACCAGACTTATAGGCATTATAGTTTACAATTAAGTTTGGGTTAAGAACAGGTAGCAAAAAAGTATGGTAATGCAGTACCTACTATCAATAACAACTCTATTATCATTGTTATCCCAATTCACAATGAGCTTTCCTATGCTTTATCTCTGAATCATTTTTCCAGTATCCTCCCCGTCTCGATTAGCAGGAAAATGTTTTCAAAGCATATAAGTACCTGAAGATTCACAATATATTATTGTTTCAGCTTTTACCCATCATTTACGACCGTGTGACTTACGTCAGACCTTTTTTCCTCACAAAGTCTTCAATACATTCTCATTGGTGCTTCATTCTATAATACTACAGATAATTACACTATGTGTACTTATTTCGAATGTTAAAAACTATCGACAACAGGAAACTTGTTTCATTTGATGTCTGCTGCATATTGGACTTCTAATTCCAAGTTCCAAAGTACCAACAAATAAGTAATGATTATGAAAAATCTGAATCTCGGCAGGTATTGGCGTTTGCACCAGAATTGAATGTTGATCGTCTGATGCAGACTACATTTCACTTCTTGACTTGTCCATTACTCAGTATTATTTCTTCGGCTGAATCAAATTAACTTGATGATTCTATAACGAAGTAGTTCAATTGCGGGGCAGTTAGCATTACGAGTGCTGGGTTATCCTCAGTCGGTATTAAGTTTTTATACCCATTGGATAATTAACTCTCCGAAGATTGAAGATAAATTCTTCACAGGTTAATGTATCACCAATCTATTTACATACGGAATATGATTTAGACGAAGCCTACGCCACATTGTACCCAGTTCATTACGTTTTTATCTGAATAAAAGGCAACGAGCAAAAGATGATAACAATAAAATAAAAGCATGTTAGGCGTAAATTCATCAAGAAGATAAAACAAGCTTTCATTCCAATATATCTTTCAGATTTGGCGAATAGTGAGATGTGGCATATATAATGACTATATTGTTGCAAGCAATTTCCAACTGAGGTTGATGAAGTTGGAATATTTCGGGCAATGCTGGAAGAACCTGTTCTACTATCAAACATCTTGAAAACAAACATAGCAGTTAATCAGAAAGTAGAGTTATTTGCTTCACGAATAACTGCAAGCTAGTGCAAAAGTAACTTAGACCTGGGACTCCTAAAACTAAAAAATATCTATCAGTGCAATAATATTTTGAATTAATAGAACAAAAATGAAGCAATAGTAGTTTTTGTCTCACGCAAATATTAGCTGGACCGAATAAAAGTGTTTTATGCTGAATAATAAAATAATAACTACTTTAAAAATAACGTAAAAAATATGCATTTGAACTCACGTGTGAAGGTGTACAAGATTAACTGAACGCAGTGGAAAGGAAAAGAGTGGATGATTATAACCATCCTCTATCACGTTATAATTGTATAAAACAAAGTTGCAACGTAAAATTCATAATCCAGGCAATTACTGACCACAAACTTAAGTCACTGGACGGTATTTGGAATTTTGGAACTACCTGTGTGCTGAAGTCTCAAACATTCCATCCATGTAAACTTAAGGTATTTTATGCTGAGATGAGGCTGCGGATGAACATGTTCTGCGTGACTGCGACTGAGACACAAACTAGCAGGGTTATATAATAATGTGTAGTATCATCATTTCTTGTACTGATGTACCTTGGTATTAGCATTCTCCCTTTCTCTTAATATCTTAACTTGAGAATAAAGAACTTCTCAAGATTACTGTGCCAATAAATGGCAAGACTTGCGAGAATACTCGTGCACTTCACAGACACATGTCAGCATGAGCGCACGCTAGTTTTTGTGCACTGCAGTAGGGACATTATTAGGACTGTATAATGACATTCTACATTCTAGGCACACTTTACCATTTTAATCGGACAAGACTTCAAAGTGTTTAAGATTTGTTTTGAGTTCATTTGAAAACTTGCATGAGTGAAGAAACTCTTTAGTTCATCATGGTTTTGTCATCAGGATTATATATGTTTAACGTACTTTGTGCCATAATACCCTGCAGTGCTACTCAACCTCCACCAGAAGCTTACATAGGAGACCACTACAATGCTACAACTTCCTCAATAAGCCCTTTTATAGATTATCGGGGCAGAGAGGATACGACATTGGAGAAACGGATTGACCCTTTGTTCATCGACGAAAATTTGGTTGGAAATGAAAATAACCTTAGAAGGAAAAGGCTTGGGGAAGATGAGTCAATTTCTAGTAGATCTGCATTTCCTTCATCCCCAACAGATCAAGTGAGAAATGTTGAAACCAGAAGTTATTTACAGCAGCCGAGATTCCAAACTCAAAGAGAGTTTGCGAGAAGGCCACCAGTTCGACAGAGAAATATATTTTCAAACGGTCTATTCGCAAGAAATCCGATATTTTCGGCAGTCCCGGCCATTCCAGTGTTATTGGGGACACTCATGAGAAGCATGAATTCCAATGATAACTCTGGCAGTAGATTACTAGGCAATTTTATTGGAGTAAGGTCAGCAAGAGCGAGTACAAATGAAATATCTTTGCCCAATGGAGGAGCTACTTTTGATCCTCCAGTTGTAGAAACTAATTTGGGAAAAATGGAAGGTCACTACATGGGAACTATGAAAGGCAGACGGATATCTGCATTCGAAGGGATTCCATTTGCAGAGCCTCCACTTGGAAACTTCCGTTTCAGGGTAAGCAAAGCTATCTTGTGACTTTTTAAAAGAATATTTCACACTTAAAGGAATCTCCTTTTACTTCGACTTAAATTTTATTTGGGTAATTAGTACAGAGGGGAAATTCGTTCAGATTTAGTTTGCCAGTCGAAAAGGCGTTCCATTAGTTTCATGTCATGGAAAGCTGTTGATTTTTTATGTCTTAATTAAATAACTCATGCAAATATTTGTAGTTATTATTTTGGATACCAATCCCAGTCCTTACACTCTGTACTATCAATTCCTTTTCTGTAATTCCCGATGTGTCAGTGCTAATTAACAGGATTACGCAGAGCTACTAGTCTTTAGTCTTGCACTATAAACAATATATACCTACTCCAGTAACCTTCAAACAGAACTTCAGCGTAATCTTTTTTAGCTTCGTCGAGTGCTTTGTAAAGTCTGTTTTGAATAGCGGCTGAATGCATGAGATGTTCTGTCAATATTGGTGAATGGAGAATGCTGAACGCGTTTGAGCTTCTACTCCTTCAGTTGAGCATACGAGACACATACATTCGCAAACACTGACCACATTTCTTTGCTGTTACAGCTTTACAAATGCCTTGTGTTTCAGTTGTGTATTATTTTAGACCGTCTAGTACACGTGAGTGAGTGAATGTGCAAATATTGTCACACTTACCTTGAAACCTTCAAGAACAATTTGTAATCTAATTACTGTTTCCTTCAATGCTTTATCATCTACGATTAAAATTTAACGCCGAAGTATTTTGAAACATGTTGCTTCCGTGATTTCAGTCTCCTGTCCCGAAATTTCCTTGGAAGTCAACTTTAAAGGCAACGAAGACAGGACCAAAGTGTCTGCAGGGTCATCCACTTGACTTCTTCCAAGTAACAGGATCAGAAGATTGCCTTTACCTAAATGTCTATACTCCACAGGTTGTTTTTGTTATTCTCAATAATTCTAGTAGAAGTGAATTTCATAATTGTCCTATCAAGGTTTCAGAACTTAATATGTACACTTGCAGAAAGTTGTTAATGAGTAACGATGAGATCTGAGGTTTCCTTTGAAAGGATGACATTCAATTTAATCTAAAACTTCAGCCCACATTGATTCCTACCTGAATACCTTTCATTCATAATAATCTTTGTCTTTCTTGTGAGAAGTTGTCCCTTCAGCTAAATTCCCTTGTGCAACTGAAACCTTTTCTACTTGTCGTGCAATGCCATTACTCATTATTATGCAATATAAGTATCCACAGGCTTGCGAAGAATTACTATACTTATAGTAAACCTAGGACTTTATGCATAATATTATGCTCTTCCGTACTAGTTTGCATTTCAGAAGATTTAAAGAGCAATGTCCATGAATCGCATTAATAATAACATATTTTGTTGGTGAGAAACTTAATGTGCAGTCGTTTCCCTTGATTAATCAGCACAGTAGTGAGTGAGTTTCTCAAGATTTGTTGTTGTAAAATTAAATGCAGTTGGTTGAGCTTTACAGTTCTATGAATTGTCATGTATCATCCGTTTTCCTTGAGCCTTGCTTGAATAAATCTTGAATCATGAGTCTGAGAAATCCAAGAAAAACTATATAATAAATGCTAACATAATGCATTTTGATATTTCAGACTCCAAATTCAAAACTTAATCGCTTGCCCATAGTATTTTTTATACATGGAGGGTCATTCCATTATGGTAAGTCATTTAGTAAACTGTAACTTTAACTACGTACAAATGCGGTACATCATGATGAGTAGGCATTAAAACTTTATGACTCCCCAGGGGCTGGTTCTGAATACGGTCCTTCATACTTGCTGGACGAAGATGTGGTTCTTGTTACCACCAATTACAGGTAGATTACATTGAAAGTCTTTCGTTGCATTTGGTTTTGATGTAAGCAAAATTTACCAAAATTTGATGATTCTTGTAATTTCACAGGCTGGGACCACTTGGTAGGTAGCAAAACGTGTTATACTAAACAAAATCTCATCCAGAGAATGCAACATGGTACATAAGTTTTTACAATAATTCACCTGTCCCTGTAAATTTTCTAGGCTTTTTAAGCACAGGCGATGATGCAAGTCCAGGAAACTATGGACTTAAAGATCAAGCTTTAGCGTTGAAATGGGCATATGAGAATGCAGAAAGTTTTGGAGGTGATAACTCCAGAATCACAATTATGGGTAAATGATTGATCACGACTTTTAGCTTGAAGCGTTTCCTTAATTTCATGAGCATTAAATATCAATAGACAAACCATAATTTCTTATATGATTTTTTGTGTAATTCCCAGGCCAATCTGCAGGAGGTAATTATCTTTCGGTGTTTTTGCGATGATTTCGAACATAAATGAGGAGACGACATGAATGATTGGTACTAAAAACTCATCCATCATCTACAGGTGTATCTGCACATTTACACTTGACGTCAAATAAAACAACCCAATACTTTAAAAACGGGGTAAGCTTATCAGGGTCAGGGTTCGGGTTCTGGCCCATAATGGGCAGAAGAAGGTCTAACGAGATCAATAGAAAATTAGCCGCTGCACTAAACTGCCCAGATTCACCGAGTGCTGCACTCATAAGGTGCTTACGAGGTCAGAGTGCAAGTTGGATTACATCAGCTCAACTTCAAGTTTACGTGAGTGACGCTCATTGAAGAGCAGATAAAGAATAAGCAGCTCAGCATAAAAACTCTTAATCATCAGTGCAGTTAATGAGAATGACCAGCCTTATGAAATATTAAGCAACCTTTTGTGTGTAGGATTGGATTCCTCTTCATCCTATCGTCCTGTTTGGCCCAACTATAGAAGCAGAAGGACCTGAAGCATTCTTGACTAAAAAGCCAAAGGAATCATATGAGCGTAACGAGGTGATGAACAAAACTTGGATTTTCGGCCAAACATCTCAGGAGGGTCATTTCAATCTCTATTGTAATTCAAATAAAGATCAACTTCGATGATTTTTATTGCGAGTAGTATTAACACAGCTTTCAGATCTACTCATTAAAATGTCTTGTTTGAATTATTGCAGTTATAAAACTTCTTATGCAATCCGCTCCAATAGCTTTAAATGGCATAAAATATCTCCCAAAGATACTGGACTATGAATTTTACACACGCCAACCACAAACCGCAGATATCACGAAGAAGGTCTTGCAGTTCTACGGAGGTAGCATGGGATTTGCAGGGATTGACATGGAATACTTGAGTGATGTGAGTTGATCGGCATTTTCAGAAAGAGATAATTATGTTCCTGGTATCAATCATTATTATGCCACGTGTGAAAATTGATTGCAGATGATCACAGACAGAATCTTTACATCAACCATAAGAAAAGCAATTGAAGCTCATTCCTTAGTCGCTTCAACTTATGCGTACATCTTTGACTACAAAGGAAAATACAGTCTTGGTCCTCTTTTTGGATCTTCTGAACCTGAATGGGGTACGTTGCAAGAATTTTTTTGTTAGGCTAATAAAATGGATAGTAAAAGTAGTAATGTTGATCTTTCGAATTGTAATAGGCGTGGGACATACTGAGGATTTATTCTATTTCTTCAACTCGTCTGCGTTCCACCACGGCTTAATGCAAAACGATGAAGAGTATTCTTTGAGTCAGATAATGACAGATCTACTTGCCAACTTTGCTTCAGAAGGGTAATATAGTCGAATTTATAATTGCGATCGTTTATATTTATTTCTGTAGCAAGAGTGTTTTTTTAAATGTTCGTATGGATTTACAGAAAACCTACTCATATGACGAGTGATGGCAAACCAATGTCTATCTGGACTCCTGCACTGACATCGAATTTCAAAGAACCCCAAACTATACAGTATTTAAGTATCCAAAAGGAAATTAAGATGATATCTGATCCTTTTGAAGAACGCGTGGCGTTTTGGGATTCATTAAGGATTCCAGAAAAGTAACAACCCACACAAAGCAGCAAAACCAAAGTCACTCTCCACTTTTGTAGAATGGAGAATTAGATAAATAAGTAAAGTATAAATTGATAAACAGAATTTTTCTCTATTGCCATATAATGGACTTGAATGCATCGGTATTTGCGTAACCGTTTCCAATATAAAAACTCCATACAGTTTTTTTGTAATCTCGTTATTATTATCATAATCACTACTGGCACGATCGAAGACACAAAATAAAAAATTGAAGTTAATGGACTGCTTGTATTTAATGGTTGTAGGATACAAAATCATAAGCACCTACTTCTACATTTAAGGTGGGCCTAAGTACACCATGGATATTTCAGTGTTGCCGTAAACTGCAGATACTGCCGGGTAAAGGAGCTCCTTTTGCGGAAGTCCTAGAAAAGCGACTCCAAGGAACTCGAGATTCTTTTCGAATGACAGTGTATTATTTTCGCAATCCAGAATTACTCGTATTCTTTCTCCGATCTATGAATCCAACCCAAATATTAGTCATTCAATAATACATAAACTGTAAATATACATGGGTACTTTGAAATCTCACTTGATATCGGGGTGTATCATTAATTAAAGGGTAGTGTCCTTGAGAGTCTCCGTTATGAACAAGAACGTTCTCCACCAAGTTCCACCCCCAGGACTGATCATCTTTACCAAGCAGTGCTATGTAACCTTGAGCCCGCATTTCAGCTTGCTGAGTGGCCACTCCCACTACTGCTACAGTTCCTAAGGGGCCTTCCCAAATTATTTCCCATGCATGTCTACCTTTGTTGAAGCCTGAATAAAATACGTAAATTACAGAATTAGATTTTTAGCTTGAGCTTGATTAGTTGCTCCAAAAATCTCAATCAAAAAAGTTTTAAGCTACTTGCTTGCGACTCACCTATCTTACTACGAGCACTATCAGTACTCTGTGCCACTGGGTTTCGATGGATGGTAAAACCATTTGGCTTCACAAATATATTTCTTGAGCAGTCCTGTGGATTCCACGAATGAAAGTATGCCCTAAGTTTTGCTTTGTAAGTAGGACAAGTCGACAGAAGTTCTGAATGCAGCACATCTCTACTCATTCTTCGAATGCAGTGGTTTCTCCAGATCTCACCGTTCTCATCGCTTATCAGTGTATGCCATTGGGAGCATACCAATGAAGCAGGACGAAGATCTTTCAAGTCAACAAATTTTAAGAGATTTTCAACTACGTTTTCAGGCAACTCTGGAATCGCAGATTCTTCCGTCGAGTCTGCTCTGCGTGAACTGTCCCTTGGCTCTAGAGCTTGTGAAAAATGTTTAATAGAAATATCGACGAACAGATCTGTCTCCCTTTCGTTCGAATTGGTGCCTGGTGGGATGTGTTGAATATGAGTAGGGTGGTTGTGCGAAAAGTCCGGAGGTAACTCGTGAACAACAGAATTGCTTGGTTCCTTCACTTCTCCAGTTTCAGTCTCTGAATGTTGACCAGCAGTGCCAGATGGTCCTGGCGAATTGGTCGGGAGATGACTGCGGCCCGACTGTTGATTCCGTTGTCTGCCTTTGGAACCCTTTGGTGCATTTTGACTGGACATTGTCGGAGTGCCAACGGGTCCGGTCACTCCAAAACACTATTCCTAACGGGACATAATATTTTGAAAAATAACACATGCTGTAAAAGTGAATTTATAATAAAATCTAAAAGATCAACATCGCCTTGGCTACATTCCCAGTTTTAGGTTATAAGATTCAATACTATTATTATCACTGAAATCGAAAATGACTAGGTTTTATTTCCGTTATGTTAAAACTCTCACTCTTACACAATTGCATTTAAAAACAGTCTCATCGTACCTCCCATTACTATAATAAAATATAGCACAATAAACAGTAACACGAGAAACATTGCGAAAAAATAAATATACATCAAGATCAAATTAAAATGAATTTCTTACACTATACGTAATCGTAAATTGTAATTCTAGCATGGAATGTCACTGATGACTGATATTTTAGCACAGTGCGAGATCTTCCAGTAGTAAAACATAATTCACCATCATGCTTTTAGGTAACGCAGAATACGACAAAATAGCAAGTGAGATTAAGTTATATGATTTCTGCTGCAAACTTAACCAGCAGAACAGTGTCGTTAAATAATCTACTGCCACTTATCAACAATAGTATCACAAAAATTAAAATGCAAAGCTCATGCGCTTCCTCCTTTGACTTGACATGAATGAGTATATTTATCAATAAGCTTGTTAATCTAGTATGTGAGATGATGGCAATGCGTTTGGAACTATGAGACTTCGGTCTCAGAATGACTGATCACTTTTAATTACGAGAGAAACGATAATGACTTGAAACTCAATAAATATACGAATAGAAATAAAAACTAATAAACAGATATTCTCAAGAAATGTTAAACAGTTCAGTCACACACCTTAGCCCTTAAATTTAAAATCAAACCGAAATGCCAGGCTTCTGAAGGCAAATCCTAGCAGATCAACAACTTAAATAGCATGGCATTGAATCAGACGATATCTTACGTTAAGGTGTAGGATGTAACAAAACCCGAAATGTGACGCGTTAATCACAATAATAGCTAACACAGGTCCTGATAATTCATTCTCAACGGTTAGCTAGCATGTGACATAATCTAAATGTATTTCTCGCATCTGTCGGAGATCCGGAACATTCTCGCCCAACTGTTCCAGCCAACTGTAGATGAATCAGATGAGTGTAAAATTTCAAATTTCTAAACGTAAAGGTCAATATCATTCACTACACGTAAGAGCTATTTCTATTTTGATTCTTTCACAAGATAGTTGGATCATCTACGTACAATGTCCTGACTTATCCATTTGTACTAAAGAATTTTTTCTACAAGGATGTGTATATGGGAGAAGACAGCAGTTTCGGAAACTAAGCGCAGATAGTTGGTTACTAATTCCGAGATTCGAACGCTCTATAATCTATGACTGCATATTTTAGTGCTAAACTGCACATAAATCACAATTATTTTACGATGGGAGCATGGGGTGCAGGGAGTAATCATTCTTGATGTCGTTTCAGAAATCAGATTGACAGATTGACCGACGTGCTTAGCATAATACGTGTTATTGCAAAACAAATCTTACTATCGGTATTCACTTTTCCGCAAAGTGGCAATTTGAACTTTCTACGACAATACCTTGTCATTGTATGATAGTAACAATACAATTATCAATTAACCATCCATAGGAGGACCTAGGTACACCATGGATATTTCAGTGTTGCCGTAAACTGCAGATACTGCCGGGTAAAGGAGCTCCCTTTTCGGAAGTCCTCGAAAAGCGACTCCAAGGAATTCAAAATTCTTTTCGAATGACAGTGTATTATCTTCGCAATCCAGAATTACTCGTATTCTTTCTCCAACCTATGAATAGGCATCAAACCCAAATGTTAGTAACTCAAGAATAAGTAAACTATAAATAATATGTAATTTAATTCAAAATCTCACTTGATATCGGGGTGCATTATTAATTAAAGGGTAGTGTCCTTGCGAGTCTCCGTTATGAAGAAGAACGTTCTCTACCAAGTTCCACCCCCAGGACTGATCATCTTTACCAAGCAGTGCTATGTAACCTTGAGCCCGCATTTCAGCTTGCTGAGTGGCCACTCCCACTACTGCTACAGTTCCTAAGGGGCCTTCCCATATTACTTCCCATGCATGTCTACCTTTGTTAAAGCCTGAATAAAAAACGCAAATTCGACAGAATTGATTAGTTGCTCCAAAAATCTCAATCAAAAAAGTTTTAAGCCACTAACTTGCGACTCACCTATCTTACTACGAGCACCATCAGTACTCTGTGCCACTGGGTTTCGATGGATGGTAAAACCATTTGGCTTCACATATACATTTCTTGAGCAGTCCTGTGGATTCCACGAATGAAAGTATGCTCTAAGTTTTGCTTTGTAAGTAGGACAAGTCGACAGAAGTTCTGAATGCAGCACATCTCTACTCATTCTTCGAATGCAGTGACTTCTCCAAACTTCGCCGTTTTCGTCGCTGATCACCCTGCACCATTCAGCACAGACCACTGATGAAGATCGAACGTCACTTAAGTCCAAGAAAGTGAGCAGGTTTTCTAAAACATTTTCAGGTAATGCTGAAATATGCAAAGCCTCGTCCTCTATGTGAAGAACTTCTTGGCCAGAGCCATTAGGTGATGCGTTGCAGGAGTCATTAACATAAGCAGAGCTGGAGCTCTGCTGCATAGTACTGTTGCTAAAATTCCAGGTGGGTTTTGCTGTGGCATTTGGACCATTAGAATGCACGGTGGATTCAGCAGTTTGCAAAAGATCAGAAGTCGACGGTAATGACGGAGATATGGCTGCTATGTGGTTAACTGGATTAGCGACGAGCGGATCTTTGTCTTTTGCAATCTTCGCATTTGTGTTAGGTAGGCTGTTTTGTCTTAGACAGGAATGATTGTGAGTGGAATCTGGAGATGACCCGTGGATGGTGGAGTTGGACGGCTCCTTAGGTCCAGCCACCCCAGAAAGTTGACCCCCGCTTGAAACAGGCGAGCCTTTTGAGGGATAATCTGCCTTACTTTTGCTCGTGGATTGATTATGATGTTTCTGATCTTTGGAATTTTCCGGAATACTTGGGCTAGACATGGTTCTAGTGGTCAGATTGTCAGGAAGGCGTGTGAGCAATGTCACAAACCTACGAACAATAACAATGTTGAAGATATATGAAACACTGTTTACATATTTAAAACTTGCCAATCATAAAAATAAAGTATACATAGCTATGTTACCTAATCCTTGGGGACTCAATTCATCATCTTATGATGTTAAGCTTGTAGCTTCAGATTGTCGGAGTCTATAGCGCTGTGCGGCACACACAAATGATACTACGCCATATTTTCATTTCTCCGTCATTTCGAAAAGTACATTTGCCATCGATTGCAACCCCAACCCCCTTCTCGCTTTCCTGTCGCCAATCAAAGTGCTATAATATAAATATAAACAACACCTTGTCAATTACTTTCAAGTAATTTTATACACGACTAAAAGTAAAGATTGTCAGACAATCCAGAAGTCTACTTTGTAAAATAGTTCTGTGGATTTGTGGAATAGTTAGTTTAGTTATAATCTCATCCTTCACCTCGCCCCGTCACACACCAATAAAATAGTCGTATTCTCGTATTCCAAAGTCCCAATGTCTCAATAAAACTCGATTACTTCCAGACGTCCACACTGCAAATCTGCAGAAATAAAAAGAACAATCAAATTAAACAGACAGATCTTTCTTATTTAATTCAATTTGAACAAATTACAGGAAAAGTGTAGTTCCCCGAATTCGATATAAATCGACCATACCTGTCAATAATATGTGTGTCACTCTTGAATTGTCCCGAGCAAGCAACTACACCTTGAAATTTCGTTTCAAAAGTGAGCTTACGACGTGTCAGATGTTCCATGTGTTAAGATCTCCGAAAACCCCGAGTGAATGTGTTAGTCCATCCATCATAAGTCCCAGATTCGGAAAAACCGGAGCTTCGACGCACAATCGGGGAGGGTGCGTGTGGTCGTGTGACTCGGACGAAGAGAAAACCCGGGTAGCTGACGGGAAAGCACGTCGGAGAAATATCCCGGGCGGGTTCGATTGGCGGGTTGTTTCCCTCCCTACTTCCCGCCAACCAATCCTCAGTCTCCCGCGCCTCCAACCAAAACAACACTCGCCGTCTTCTCAACTATCTCAACACAACAACATTCCCGACAACACACACAGCTGGTGGCTTCCCGGAGGAGGAGACTCGCACACACACCTCTCATGCTCCAGTCCCTCATCACTCGTCTCACCTCTGACCTCGGCTAATCCCAGGTGAGTTGACCTCTTACTACCCGCTCTACTGCCCTTTTCAGGCCTCTCCCCGAATTTCAACCACTTCCATTGCCTCCCGGCCTCCAACAATGTGCTTATTTCATACCCTTTTACCACACTGAATGGGCGTCAGCCATATTATTTTCTTCGGCTTCGAGTGCTTCAGCAGTATCAGCAGTCCAACTGGGTATATACTGCAATCGGTATCATTGGATGACCTCAGGTATGTGGTCACACCTAGGTTGGATGCATTCTACGGTATATTTTTAGGAATCATCTCAATTGAAACTAGGTTGGGAAAGATAGATTAGTGATCCAAAAGTAAAAGGGATTTTACAGCTGAGGTCTGCGATTCCATCGTCTGTAATGACGACATTTTAGGGAGACGGGAATTGGTTGCATTGTTGTTGAATAGTTACTTTTACATGCACTCAATCGTAAGCTAACTTTCATGGTGAAACTAAATATTACCTGGGCTAAAAAGTAAAACGATTATGGAAATAGAAAGTTTGGTTCAATTAAAAATATTAGAATGCCATGCATATACGTGAAATGCGAATAATGAGGAAATTTGTAGCTCTGTATTGTGTTTGTACGTACCACTAAAGGTAATACCTTGAGCAAAGCACATCAGTTACCAATTTCCGCTATTGTGGATAGATTCTAGTATTCTAGATCCATTGCACAAACATGAAACAAACTTACAGGTTTCTTAATTTAGGACTTACGAGTCTAACCAAATTTTGCCCGAAGGGTTTATACTGATAACTTTACAGTTACACGGTCTGATACCATAAAATTGACTAATTTTTTTGTTAGTAGGTCTGTGTAACTCGGATATCCTGATCCACCACATAACAAAACAATCCGATCTAATCTTTGGATTCCTTGAACTTGGATATTTCTAGTGCTATCGATCGATTCGATACGCCAAGTGACAAGTCGCCTCAATCTGCATCTTCAACACAGGTAATTGAAATTTTAAACATGGCATAAGATGTTGAGTACTACCCTACCATGAAGGGATTTCATTTAGCAGAAGGCAAGACAGCTTGACAACTCAGGATTACGGAATTATTCTAAGGGTGTCAAGTTGCCTTGAGTAGAAGGTATTTTTATTCATCGCTAAGTTTTCTTTTTAAGTAAGAGTAAGCAGTAAATGCTCCCAATATTTTGCGTAGTTTTATAGTTACAGGAGATATACGTAGAGGTATTCGATACCCCCACCTTCAATTAAACATCGTTTTCAATAAATCAGCATTAATAAAGTTTCACTTTATAGTTCACAGTGAATGAGAGTTGGGCTTCGATTGGATACTTCGTATTTGTTGGCACAATACGTGTCGTATTTACAATAATTGAAAAGGCATATTATTGTGTAGCCTATCACTCCCAAAATTAAAATGGTCTGATATTTATGATCGAATGATCGAAATCTAATGCTGAAAAAAGTGAGCAAATCAAGTACTAAATTATTTAATTGAGTGATACTACTGATACTAGGGACCTTTCTATTGGCGATTTGGGAATATTGGGAAGGAGCATGGTAGAAGATTTAGTCTTTTGTATTCAGAGATCAGAACTTTTAAATCGTATGAATAATACATGAATAATATAATAAAATTCGACATTTTGTACACAACCTGACCAGAATTTCTGCTGACTTGAATGTAGAAACTAATGAATCGGGTTTTTGGAACTTTTTGATTTCTTATATGAAATCCTCCACACACTACAAATCCGTATACTATAAAAACGCAAGATAAGACATTTTTCAATATTAGTATTAGTGCTCACACACTCACTAGAAAAATAACCAAGCTTAATCCTTCAGCGAACCAATTGCACTATGAGCACGTAAAATTTAGTTATCTAACACCAAGAATAAGAATACTTTCAAACTTGTAACCCCGATCCCCGATGCACAAAAATTAAATGCATCTTCTGCATCTATTTCACGGCTGCAAAAATATTTCTAACTTAACTAACCTATCTATCACCTCATCTCTCCTTACTCCACTACGAATACAAAATATACTGTCAACAGTACATGCATGCAGACAACTACCAGAAACAGCCGAGTGATACAATGCAAAAAAGGAAACAAATGAATTCTGTCATTAGTAAAAATTTACATTTTTACATGAATATTTTTTCATGTGATTTCCATGAATTTCTTATGCATCGTTCCACAGTGAATGAATCGTTTAAAGTGTATAGGGTATTAGGCAAATGCTTTTACTTCCGAAGTCGAACAGAAACGCTTGGGAAAAAATTGAATTTTTATAGAAACTTCTGATGCGTATGAAAAAATGTGAACGGTCGTCCTTTGTGAGGGAAGGCTGTGTACGTAGAGGATTGAGAAAGTGGTGTTGGCAGCACTCAGAACAGTTCTCTCGTCAGCAGATGGTGTAAAGTTTTAGCGCAAAAAAGTCAGAGACTTTCCCACCTAGGCAAGCTAGAGCTGCCTTTAGTTAGTTAGCATTCCCCTCACTTCTCCCTCGTCTTCTTCCCTCATCGTCACAAAATAAACTTGTGGCCTTCCGTTTTTTCCACGCCAAACTTGGTCGTCCCAGCCACTTTAAGGACCCGGTCACTGCGGGTCTTCATAAAGCACTTCGTTCCTTACACGGTAAGGCATAGTAGGACTCTCTCCGTTCTCGGGGTCGGTAGATACGGCCTTTCAAAGATTATCCGTTTTTGGTTTTAGAACCAGACCACCACCAGATTGAACAATATTTTGGTGCGTGAATTGGTGTGGTGTGTTGTAATTATGCGGGAGTAGTTGTTGACCATTATTTTGTGGGAGGTAGGTGGGACCGTAAGGGAGATGATGGGTGGAGCTCATACGTTTATGTCACTGATTAATCGAGATTTTAATTAGGGAATGATGACCTATTATTTACAGTTTGTGATACTGGGAACGAGTCTTGCTGTCCCTCGGTTAATTGATGAGGGGGGTGATTGATCAGACGTGTCCCGGTGGATATTTTACGGAGATTCGGAATTTCAAGCCCAAATCGAGTGAAGGCTGTGAGAAGAAAGTGTGAAAGGTTCGAGATCAGTTTACTTCCTGAGGGATTTCACTTACGCCGCAGCCAAAATGGCCACGACTTCTTCACAGGGAGGAAGTCCCATTGTCAAAAATCTTCTCATTAAGGATGCTAGTGGTAAGTGAAGTTATTTTTTAATTATAGTGTAGTCTCTGCTTCGTTTAGTCTCTAAAGGAGTAAGGGATGTTCTGAAGTTAACTGGAGACGCTTTATTAAAATTGAAAGATGTCAGAAATCAATACAAAAAAATTAAGTAGCTACAACTAATGTCATACTGCATGTGAAAAGTTAGAACATTGGAAGAAGCCATTTCTTCAGAATATTGTCATCAATTTAGTCTGTTAAAGCTTAGCAGCTTGCGGTACTATATTGCTTAAGGGTTTAAGAGCAAAGGTCGAAAGCTTTTTTTTGTATCAGAAAAAAGTGAATAACAAAGGGCATATCACTCAGTTTTGGTTGTAGAGTATTTTTCTACACAAAGTGAAGATGGTCAGTTTGAGGATGTGGATGTACAAAAAATCTGGAAACAAGCAAAATTAGTCAAGAGTGGAACTCGTATATCTGACGACAATAATTTGCATCGTATCATATTAGTAAAAAGAAAGCTATAGGTTCTACGTAGCCAGAGTTGGTTCGATGTTCGATCGCATATTAAAGTTACATGTAATGGGCGACTTGTGTGTGTAAAGCCTGAAATCCATCCATTATGCTATTACTATTTGTTCGCTAAATGAGGTCAAGTTTAATCCGTATGCATAAAGTTTTACTATGGACTGATACCTCGTCTACTTACGGTTGTTCGCTTAGAATCAAAGTGTATTGACTTAGATTACGCATGATTAGAAATGATTAATTAACAGAGTGATCTACTCCTTCGTCCATACTTCGCAGTTGTCTGCCTTAATGTTTCCTTACTTTTCATAGATGAGTATGTGTGTGTATGTGTGTGTGTAGTTAAAAGTAAGTGTGAGCTGGACTGAATGAATGTTATTAAACAAGTGTGGATCCGAAGCCAGCAACCGGGCTGAGGAGATGTAGTTTTAGAGAGAGTGGTGGTCTCAGTGGTGGTTATGTAAGCGTGAGACCGAAATGCGAGGTGAGGTGAGAGGATAAGGAGATATAAGAAAGTCAAACGAAGGGGAACCAAATAGAGATGCTCGTGTTCAATGGATGGAGACAAATAAAAATGTAGGTTGTTGTGTGTGTGTTTGTGTCTATATCGGTAACTCTGCTAATGAAGGCTTCGGCTTAAGAACCTAGAATTCAAGGAACGAGGCTCGACTTTGTATGGACCATAGACTACTTCTTGGTTTTTTGTACTTCTGTAACTGGAACTAGATTAGGGTTTGCAGGGTAGGGTGCCTCTTCGGGGAATCGTATCCGGTTGTGTGCGGGCATTAATAAAGGCATCAATTCATAATTGTTGCCACTAAGCTGATGACTTCATACTTTATGAGTCGGTCAGTATTTTTAGTGCAACAATTTCTTTGGTCAATACGATTTCGACGCGACGTTTTCTTATCTTGCATCCATGCACATTTCGCCAGTAATTATACTCTTCATATTTTCGTGCATCATAAACGGAACGAATGAACTGAAACTGACCAACCCATTTTTCCTTGACCCCAAGCTGAAAAAGGTGCTGAATTCGCATGTGCATATACTTCTTCTGCATGCACGCAGGGTTTTAAAGTAACTTGAAGTCTCAAAGCTACGGTTAGGTTTAGGTCTATTTATTTAAATTATGCAGTATGCATGTAGTGTAGTGTAAGTATTTTTAGCTCACTTCCTCTACCCTCTAAACTGGATGATATGAATTAATGTTGGTACTTTTATGAATTTTGTAAAGGAAATACTCAAATGATTGAAGTCGTCCAGACAGCCCCAGGTAAATTCGTTACCGCAAGTGGACATTCCATTAAAGCGTCACCTTCATCCGGGGGGGTCAGAACCATTATAAGGACTTCAGGCGCTTCACAGGTAATTTTGGTCGAACTTAGAGTCTTGTGGACTTCGTCGGTTAGTCAATGTGTGAGAGGACGGTCAGTAATTGAATGTCTTGTTCCACCAGGCTACCTCTACGCAACAAATTCTAACCACAAGTACCGGCCAGATAATCCGAACTTCAAATGTAATGGCTGCCCCTACAACTATCATCAAGAGCGGACAAGGTATGACATCAGTTTTCAGTTAATTAACGTGAATACCATTGAATTGAATTTTGAATGGAGCTCATAAGTCCGTACATGGCATATTATAAATAAGAACAGTATAATTGAAAGTTCTATTTTAAACCACTAACGTCAGAACGTGGTCAATTTTTTTTTGGTACAGGACGCCAAATTATGACAATTCCAATTCAAGGACAAGGTGGCTTAACTTCTACAATATTGAAAGCAGCCAATATTAAGACGGAGGCTGGAACATCAGGTACACACATAATACAGCAGAGACCTGGAGGCACTCAGCAACTGATGATGGGAAACTCGCCGGTTATGGTAAGGATATAATATTTATTAGTTTAACAAAAATGAATGTAACTTGTAAATTATCGCAGTGTTACGATGTGAAAATAATAATTCAATTTTCCTATATCTGTGATTTCAGCAAGTGATTCAGGCTGGCAATCAACGATTGCTACTTACTCAGACACCCAACGGACCTCAGCTAGTGACTGCATCCCCTCTTGGAGGCCAAGGCTCCTCTTTGGGTCAGCAAATCACAACATTGGTGGCCGCAGGTCCACAGTCTCCTGGGGGATCACAGCAGACGTTAACTTCTCTGGGGTCTACACTTAATTTGTCAAAACAAAACTTCATTTCGCCTATCTTGGACCACACTGGTGCCAGGAAGCGTGTTGATTTTCCTTCAGATGTATCTTATGAAAGCAAGAGAAGAAAATCAGAGAAAGGGGGGAAAGGGCTTAGGCATTTTAGCATGAAAGTTTGCGAGAAAGTTAGAAATAAGGTAATCACAGTTGCAGGCTAAACTTATGTTTGTATGACGCAATGCAACAATATTTCACCTGTTCATGACTTCTAGGGTATCACGACTTACAACGAGGTGGCTGATGAATTAGTTCAAGAATTTGCTACTCCTGGTTCCGGACAGAATCCAATTGAGCAGCAGTTTGATCAGAAAAATATTCGTCGACGAGTTTACGATGCTCTAAACGTCCTTATGGCTATGAATATAATTAATAAAGAAAAGAAAGAAATCAAATGGCTGGGCCTTCCGACTAATTCCATGCAAGAATGTACAACCTTGGAGAAAGACCGTCAAAAAAGAATCGAACGTCTAAAAAATAAAACCCAACAACTACATGACCTAATTATTCAGGTAACGTAATTCTTAACTGTAGTGTCCTAGTGTCTGAGAAAAAACATAATTTTCAATTTTTTATTGTAGCAAGTGGCATTCAAATCATTGGTCGAAAGAAATAAAATGAAAGAAAAAGAAACAGGCCCTCCTCCACCTCATGGATCTATCCATCTGCCGTTTTTGATAGTAAATACGGCAAAAAATACAGTTATTGATTGCTCTATTTCAAATGACAAGTAAGTTTTGTGCTAGAAGTTAAGCTTAAGAAATTATAGATTTGCTCTTACAATGTATGAATTACTTGCAATTTAGAATGGAGTATTTATTCAACTTTGATGGAACTTTTGAAATTCATGATGACATCGAAGTTTTGAAAAGGATGGGCCTTGCTCTTGGTTTAGACAAAGGAGAGTGTACAGATGAAGATATATTAAAAGCTAAGAGCGTTCTGCCTAAAGCTCTGGAAATGTACATTGACCAAATTGGGAAAAGAAATGATGATTGGCGTGCGGAATTCGGAGATTTGGAATACGAGGAATCATACTTTCAAGACGGAGAATCCGTGGAAGACAATGTTGAAAATGTGTGTTATGAAGTATCTGGAAATACTACGTTAGGTATAACAACCCTCTCCGCAGGGACCGGTGACTTGTCGGGAATTTCAATGTCTGTGGAAGATTTGGAGATGCAGGCAGCCATTGAGTCATTGCAGAACCAATCCACTCAACAAATAGGATCTCCAAGTAATGACCAAGAAGTTGGTGAAGATAGTTATGGCGAGGATGATGATGTTTCTGACTAAATTCAGAAAATTTCTAAAGTATATTGTAATTATTATTATTTTGTTGTTTTGCGATGTTCGCAATTTTGACCTTTCCAAAAACGTTGCTAAATATGAAATAGCAATACACGATGATACGTAGATGAATATTATTACCAAATTATCCTGATGACGTGCAGAAATTTACTAAGTTTGCAGACTTTTTTTGACGTAAGAAAACTGACATTAAGTTGAAATGTGAAATTAATATTAAGTTGATACCATTTTTTGTAGTCCTAATTGTTCATAAATTTAAGGGAGTGTAGGCAAGAGGTACCTCGTGAATGACAGGCGATATAGATTAGTTTTTCATGACAAATAATTAAATTTATGTACTATGTACGTGTTGATGAATTGAAACTGGAAGATGGTTGATTCAATAGTTGTACAAATCTAACTGATTTTGTTTTGTGACCCCAAAGTTTATACAATAGTTATCTAGAAAATGAAGTAAAAAGGATTGTATATATGAAATAGAAAAAAAAAACTAGTTAGCAATACTAAAATGAGAGTAGTTTTGTTGCAATTTAGAAACTTTAAGGAAAACATATATTACACTTCGTTTGACTTCGACTAACGAACGTGAGTATTGTTAATTATCAGAATGGTTTTTTCTCAAAAATTTGAGAGCTACACAGTTGCTATTCTTCCGCAGTGCTTGTTGTGGCAATTTCAACTACTATAATGAAGAATGTTTAGCTTTCTTCTATCAGGAAGCAGAGGTGAATCGGAGCTACTAATTTAAAGTTAAAATGAGTGTTGCATTTTTGTTTACTTCAAATTTTAAATTGAATCCAAATCAAGTCATTCATGTGCAAGATTAGACATTAAGCTTTTACTAATGTACGAGTTTTGAGTTGCATTAAATTGTTTATTCAACTACAATCAATCGGTCGATTGCATAAAAACTACTTTACCTTATAAATTTTCGTACTATTGGTTTACATATCGAGTAGTGAAGTTGCTGATTTTAAGAGGAAAATGACATATTACCACTTTTATCAAGTTAGAAAAGAAATTATGTATGGCGTGAATAGTGTGTGTCCAGTATGAATTGTTTGAACCACAAAGCTTCGGCGAGAAATAGTGAAAATAGTCCCGTACGCTAGAATTCTTAATCTGTAACTGGACAAATATCCCAAGCTATGTATAAATGCAATCCTAATGTTATAAACTACTATTTAATTTAATGCACACAATGAAAAGTTTTACTGTACAAAATGTGTGATCAATTGTGTAATTGATGCTCTGTGAAGAGAATTTACGGAATGGAAATAAAAATAATGTCCTCTAACGAGCTCCAGTTCCCATTCCCACAATGCTGTCTTTCGAGTGATGTTGCATGAACCATTCATCGTTTATATATTTCAATGTTAAACTATAGATGGTATTACATATAATATGAATATTAAACCAAACTACAAATTGTAACTTTCACACGGGCCCAGTAATTTGTACTGATAAATTCACGCACTGAGTTCTGCAACTCCTTCTTCCATGTCCTTAAAACCGGTGCTCTACCTGAGCTGACCTGACTGTACACTCGTAACTCATGTCATTTCAGGTACCTTTTAAGAGACAAGGAATGAGGTTTTAAAAAATGCACAAAAGTAACTGATTTGTAGTAATTTTGGGACCATTTTATTCCATGGTCAGTACAAAACTCGGATTGTTAGGAAGCGCCATTAATAGTCAAGACACGATGCATAAAGCTTAGCCATGCATGCTGCAGTAATAATTCACGCGATCTCCTAATCCGTCGTATAATCCCCAACTGAAGAAGAAGGATTTGGGCAGAAGTGAGTGCCTAAACTTTCTATAGTGTCTGCTGGGTGAGTGAGTGTAGCCCAGTCCCGAAATCCATCCCACCAGCATTCACTTCACTATCATCCCTCTCTCCTTCCTTCCATGCATCTAACAAGTGTCAAAACCACGTAGCTTTGTATTTCATCCCAAATACATGCCGTTTTTTAGGTACCTCATTACATTTCACCATCTGAGATCGAATAGAATCACTCGTAGAAAACAATCGAGGTCTTGAGGCTGTCAGTTTTGTTTTGAGACTGTTGAATGTTGAGTTAGTTTTGGCCGCTATCAAGAAGATCAATAATTTTTAAGTAGTTTAATAGTTTCATATCAAATACATTAAGTTGAGACTACTTAAGACTCAACATGGTGGATCTACAAGACAGAAATTCGGTTAACGAAATTGTGGAGAATGGGATTTCCACTCTACAGACGATTCTGAGCTATTTGCTCCTGCCAGTGGCTCTGCCAATGATATTCTTACAAGAGTGCATAGCTTGGTTTCGGGAGAAAGTCGGACTTAATGATCGAAGCCTCGAGGGAAAGGTACGCACCCTCAAACCGTTACTCAATTTACTCATTCTTCATTCCTCTAATTATTGTATGAAAGATGTATCTTACGCAGTAGCATGCATTCTTGATCATTCTCAATGTCTCAAGGTTCATTTCAAGTTAATAGTTTACTTTGTGACGAATTTACAGGTTGTTCTCATCACTGGAGCAAGTTCAGGTGAGCACTCGCACTAATTAGTGGATTAAAACGTGTGGAAATTCAAGTCTGACACAATCTAATGTATTTTTGTGCCTTGCTTTTCAGGGATTGGTGAAGCATTGGCCCATAGTTTTTTCGACGCTGGATGCAAACTTATTCTAGCATCGAGGCGCAAGGAGGAACTTGAGAGGGTCAAAAATGAATTGATAAGGAAAAAAGCTGTATGTTCTTTCCGGAATTACTTTAATAACTTCAATGTGAGAATCGATACGAATTAGGTTTAATCAATTGAAACTGATGTTTCTCATTACAGTCTGGGAGCCAGATTTATGTTCCAGCCGTTCTGGAAATGGATGTAGGAGACTTAGCATCCATACCTACAAAAGCTGCCGCTGCATTGGACGTCTATAATGGAGTGGATATCCTGGTGAATAACGCTGGGATTCTTTTAAGAGGAGCTGTGCTGGACACAGACATTGAGATAGATAGGAAAGTTATGGATGTTAATTATTTTGGATCTCTCGCACTCACTAAAGGTACGACGTGCAACCAAGTTCATTATAACTATTCTTCATGACTGTAAACTTTAAACGTTAATTTTGAATTCATTGCGGACAGCTATTGGAAGACACATGAAAGGACGCAAGCAAGGACACATCGTATTCGTTAGCAGCGTTCAAGGCAAACTTGCAATTCCTAATAAGTATGAGATGATCATTTACTGCATGGAATTCACATTTTTCCCATGATCACACTTGCATGGATTTTTTTATAACATTCCGACTTTTTATTTCTGTAGCTCAGCATACGCTTCTTCTAAACACGCAATGCAAGCATTAGCAGACTCCCTCCGAGCTGAAGTATCTGACTTCGGTATCCAAGTCACCTTAATTTCTCCTGGATATGTGAAGACCAACATCTCCGTGAATGCCTTGACAAGCTCGGGAGAGCAGTATGGAAGAATGACAGACGTAATCGCCACTGGAATGACCTCTGAATACGTTGCTAATCGCACGGTGAAAGCAGTCCTTAATGGAGAAAAGGATCTTGTTATATCCCCTTTGTCACCTAAACTGGGAATCTTTCTCCGCTACCACATTCCATCCATAATCTTTATTCTCATGCGACAAATGTCTAGGAACTACAATAATAAGAAAAAGTCTCAATGAACAGTAATTGCAAGAATATCCGTATCCATCATTTTCTGCTCTATCTAGAAATATCTCGAATTCAAGATTGGAATATTTGGAATCAAGAGTTTAGATTTTTCAGACTTAGGAATAATGATGAAGTTTGCGACTGCAACAAGACACCAAGATCAGTACTTCGTAATAAATACACATGAATTTTATCCGTGCAATAACTGAATAAAATATTTGGTGCTTCCGATTACGAAATTCCAATTTAATAATTTATAAAAAAGCCAAAAAAGGAACTGATTTTTTATCATGTAATCCACTGACTCTACTTGAGAGTTTAGTGGTTTAGTCAATGTATGCTACCATTCTCTTTCACATGTCATCGCAAGACATAATTTATATCAGCGACCTTCAGAATGGTTTGTATTCCTAAGTACAGGAATTCTCGATGATGTCATGATGGCGGTGATAAGTCATAAAAGTTGATAAGCAAAAAACCTAAAAACCCCATTTCGAGGGAATGATGAGACTGACTGGGTGAGAAGCTAAAACCCGCGAAGAAGCGCTCCGAGGTAAAAGGCGGGAGTTGCTCCACACACAAACATGCTCCGACCTACTTGCACACTCAAACAGTTTTTGTCCCACTCACACAACAAATAAATAAACAGCGACTGTCGTCACTTCTTATTGCACGTGGAAAGTTTCGAAATATGGAAGATTGCGGACGGTGACGAAAAATCTGGAAATCGGAAACGACACGCGGAATTGTCTGGGTCAGTTTTCCTCATCATGACAAATTACCCCTGCCAGGTACGAACTGGGTGAAGACTTGTATAAATTATAAATTATGCACGTAGCTGTTTAATTATTAAGTTAGAGGTAGTTCAATTCATTTCTCCTTCACTGCCATGAAGTAGAAAATATGTTATCGTGTGTTCGTTGTCTAAGTCTTGTTGGTTTTCTCTTCAGGTTATGATGAATTTGACACGCCCGTTTAAGATTTCCGAGCGATAATGATTGCTGTTTACTCGTGTTGTCGCTGTCTGCTATCAAGTTAACGAAGTTAATGAAGTGGATTTAGATTACTACTCGTAATTATTATGGAAAGGGGAGTTTACTCACTGTAAGGAAAATGAATAATCGAAATCCATTCATTCCGAATATTCCAACGGCGCAAGGAGGATGGGGAGATCCCCATCAGATTTACACGCAGAACCATTCGTTCAATAATGGATCTGCGAGCCACGTAACAAGTAGTGGGGGGAGTAGTACTGGATCTTCATTAAGTGGCCAGACGAATATACAAATGCAAATTCCATTTTCGACTCATCAACAAGTGCAACAGCAACTGCAAGGGTCACATGGACAGTGGTATACGACTCAAACTGGAGCATCGATTCCCCTCACTACGCTTCCTTTGCAAGCAACGACTGGATCAATTTTTTGGGACGATGGATCGTCAAGTGTCAACCTTAATTCAGGAGTTCAACTTAATTACACAACATACCAGAATGCAAACTCTGGAGGTTATCAGCAACATCAGCAACAACAACAGCAAGCCGCATCCAGTCAGCAATCACAGTCGGCTGTGGTGCATCAAATTGTAACTCAACAACAGAGAGTTGTTCCTTTAAGTTTAGATGCGTCACACTTCGTTCATTTTCCTGTGAACTTGTCGCCGCCTTCAGGAATGGTGTCAATACCGCTGTCTCTTAATTCTCGATCGTCGAATTCGTCATCCCCTGGAGCAAATATGTCTCCCATCCAGACGAGAAACGTCTCTACTCCAATGTCTGTGAACTCTCCGTCACCTACTTCAATGATTGAACCGTTGCAACTAAATGTTCGATCGAGTGGAGGTACTTCATCTAATTTTGGGAATGTTTCAAACAACAATCCACGCTCAAACGTGTCCTCGTCTAATCATAATTTACACTCCCATTTTAACAATAACAGTAGTAGTAACCACAACGCTAACTCAAGTGTTTCAAGAGTGTCTCATCATCAGCAAAATAATTCAAGGATACCTGTGAATAATTTTGTGGCCAATAATTCTCCGTCCCCTCCTGCACATCACATCAGTACTCCGGCGTCCAGGAATTCTCGATCTCCAGCAGCATATGTAGGAAACTCTCCATCGTATTCTCACTCGTCATCGCCTGCTCAAATGAATTCTAGGGGAACGTCGTCTGGAGGAATGCACAACAACAATAGCAGTTCCTCTAATTCAAACAAATCTCATCAGGCGCAAAGCAGCACGGGAAACTCTTCAGGGCTCGCAGTCAATCCTCCCTCATATTCCCCTGGATTTCCTTCATCTCTGAACACAAGATTCTCTCCTGCTGCTGTCCAATTTTTAACGTCTGCTGCTGCTGCATCGATGAATTTAACAGAAGCAACATTGAGACAACAACTTGCTCTTAACGCCGCAGCGAGTCTTAGTGCCCAAAACTTCCTTACGAACGCAAATAACTTGCGATTGCAGCAGCAGCAACAACAAAATCAGCAACAACAGCACCAAATTGCTCCTGTGGCTCACGCAAGATCGTCGGTTCCAGTGACTCCTCTACCTTTTCACACGAGAGTCGTGGAGGAGTCAAGTTCATCAGCGTCCCCTTCACCTCCACCCCCACCTCCTCCTCCGAAAAGGAAGCGCGGTCCAGCTAAAAAAAGGGCCCCGAAGAAACCTTTAGCGATTAATCCAATGGATTCAGTTCGACCAAACTTTATGCCAACCTTTCAACATCAACCTCAGAACTTTCAATCGCAAGGACATCCTCTTCCTCATTCGCAAGTACCGGTGACTCGACCATCTGTAATATCATCCACGCCACAACATTCTAATCGCTTACCTACTCAAAATACCACTTGGAACAGTCCACCTCTAGTTTCATCGATACCTTTGCCAACGATGAATCCTTTTCCTTTGGTGCCAACTCCGCTGCCGAATAGCATGCATCGCATGACACGACCACCTCAGCCGCATGTAAACAGAATGAGCACGCCCACGAAACCTCCCAACAGCCAGTCGAGTTTGGGGTCGCCTGTGATAACTACTGGTTCTCCAAGAATGGGGAATCCCATGCTGAGCTCTACCGCAGCGGTTTCTCCACCTAAAAACTCGTCGAATTTTTCATCCCCGAGTAAAAGTCCGACCAAGCCGAACAACAAATTCACTTCTGTTTTAGACTATGCAATGGAGCGTGCAGGAATTCCGTCGGATCCAGCAGGACTCCAGGAAGACATAGACAACTCTGACGTATTTAGAGAAGATGAAATCATGAAATTAGTAGGACAGATTCCAGATCAGGCAAATGACCTAAGTTTGCTCAATCCTTTAAATGAACTTAAATCGGTAAGACATAAAACGAAACTATCCAGCGTATTATTTAGTAACGTGTTTTGAATGAGCTTATTTCCTGATGACTTTTTTGTGTGAATATTCTAGGCTGAGAAAGCAAAGACTGATTCTTGGGAGCAAGAAGCTTTAAAGTCTGCTTCGCAGTCAGGGTTAGATGATTTGCAGTTTGAACTGGACAGATTTTACTGTCCACCTTCACCTCCAAAGGCAGTTGCTGCTGACCCTTCTGCGGGTACTTCAATGCCAGGGTCTGATTCCACCCTAACTACGATTGGGGGAGTGCTGTCTACTACTCAACCTCCTATAAGTTCATCAGCGAAAAAGCCAACAGGAGCCTCAGATTCCTCGCCGCAGTCTTCGCAAACTAAACCAACTGACAGCAACCCGAATCCTATTAAACCTGGTGCAGCCAGTGGAGATAAGAAAAAACCTGACAGTGATGAGGACGACATCGAAGTGATATTAGTTAAGTTGTCGACGAAGAAACGAAGATTAGTTCGAAGAGTTCCAAATCCTAACAATAAAAAGCCTATGCCTGGAGGAAAATGTCCTCCTCCAAAAACTGGAAACTCTGGCAGTCGACCAGTTCCAGGTCGTCGTCCTCCTCAGAACCGGGCTGCATCTGATGCTATATCGAGTCGTATTATTCCTGCTCCACCGAGACCTCCACAACAACGGCAACCGGGAAAACGGGTAACGAGATCTACTCCTCAAAGTGAAAAGCCTTCAACAAGCCCTGCCTTTCCAAACGGAAGGTATGTTTCTGCGGCTGCTACAACGACAGTACCTATTCCAGCCCCATCGATCAGGATTCAATCATCCGTCAGTAAAATATCTGATGCACCTGTCTCCAAGAGCAAAAGTGCAAATGAAACGGCAAGAAAGAAGACTGGAGGAAACGCAGTTCCAGTTCCGAAGATTGTTAGGGTAGAAGGTGGCATAATGATGAGACCAGGACTTTCAGTTTCTGCTCCCATCAAAGTGAAGCCAACTGCAAGGAAAAGTACAGCTCCTCTTCCTAAACATATGAAGGAACCGTCAAAGGAGTTTTACGTTCCTCCCAAGTCAACATCAGCGCGCCCTACACGAGGGAGTTCACGTAAAATTGAAGATATGCCATATTCCCCTGAGCCACATTCTAAAACTGTATCGGGGAGACTAAAAAGAGGAGCTAAGGTGGAGGATGATGATGATGATGATTTCAAAATCATAGGATATCCCCAGGATCTTGCCCTTCCTTCCTCAGACCAACGACCTCCGATCAAAATGACTCTTTCTCTAACGGAGTCGAAAGTTATGAACACAACTACAGTCTCGAAGGGTGGACGAGGTAAAAGCTCCAAAAACACGACAAGAGGTTCTAAATCTATGACGAAGTCGAAAAAGAAATCAAGCTCCCCAAAACACTACTCTCCTCCTCTGAGTCCGGCAGGAATTACAGAGACACGCAAACGGGAGGGACTGCGTCCTAAATCTTCATCAACAAAACTTCTGGATGGACATGAGTCAGAAGAAGAATTGCTTATAGTTGAGGAATATTTGGCTGACTCTGACGATTCCTTCGACCCTGAAGGAGAAAAAGATGAGGCTTCTTCAGAAAGTGAAAGTGATCCAGAACCAGAAGAAGATGAGGAGATAGAAGCTTACAAGAAGATCGTCAGTGTGGTAGAACCTGAGCCTCCTGAAGTTGAGCCTGAGCCAAACATGAAGGTTCAAGATGA
>JAQGAC010000070.1:0-55565 GCA_034696585.1 Isotomurus maculatus | reverse complement strand
TCATCCCCCACAACATCCAATCAAAGTTTTGGGGGGTCAAGAGGGAACCCAAAAAAGTGGGACATAGTCGTTTTTTTTAGGACGGATACGTGAAAAATTTGGTAAAGAACGGGACACAAGGACAGTAACTTCATTATTCCAGGCTCCCATCAATGGTCGTATTGTGCGAAAGCACTGATGACAATCCTATCGTATGTCAGAAGTGCCTGGTGAAAAACAAGCAGGACTTTCTCACGACGCGACGTGTACAACAAAAGGACATAAAGTGTTGACAAGACGCCATCGTAATTGATATTATTGTCAGATGTCAGAAATAACGAGCCCTGATAATGGAATATTTTAATAATTATTATTCAGGTATAACTTTTACTACCGGAAGTCCATGATAATGTGTAAAAGACGAAATGTAAAAATAAACTTATTGCGTGTTTATCGGTGTGCATAAATTATTGTGACGTCTGGAATTCCCAGATTCTGCATTCTGCAAACTGAATGTCCTTGAAACGTGATTGTTGCATTTTGCAATAATTATAACTTGCTTGCTTTTTTACAAATACAAAGTAACACAGTTCTTCAAAATGCACCAAAATCTCACTGAGAAAATTGTAACAAAGTTGGTAAAATAACACGCAACAAAATTCACATGTGCACAGTACACTACACATAATGAAACTGAACAAGTAAGCTTATTTCTAATGTATTTATTTCCTGTGTAATTTCTGCATTGTCGAAAGCTTGTTATGCGATGCGTTATGTTTTGATTGGTGAAAGGGAATTTTTTAATTCCTAATCTAATACATTATAACCCCACACGAGGCAAACCCGTTCAACATGATTATTGTTTTTTTAGTTTGGTAACGATTTTGCAAAATGGGTGGTGGATGCTTCTTGACTGTGGATTCCGGAAGTATTGGATTCCTCTTGCTTGTTACTGTAACGAACGCAGGCGAATTAAACTATTGTCTTATTTAACATGAATGAGACCCATTTCGACTGTTTTTTTTACCCAATTACAGTTTTGTTCTTCTGAATAAAATTGACCGCGTGTGTACTACTCGCATAACAAGACTGGGAGATGAGGGAGAAATCATAAATATTATTAATATGAAGATGTGTCTGGTGCTAGTTTTCTAGTGTCTATCCTACTCTACAGTCTCGAAGACAATTTCAAATCTAATGGAACTTTTGGACGGTCCATGCCTTTGTCTGTAACAGTTCCTGCGACGTTGAATTTAATATCTTTGATGAAAAAGTCTATAACTCGTTCAGCAGTTTTCCTAGGGCCAAGACTGTGAAAAAGTAGATTAGAGCAAATTAAACAGTTGAACTCAAGAAAAAATTTCATACACTGGCATAATTCGTGAAACTCACTTTTCCAGAAACAGTAAATGTGGAATATGTCCTGGGATGAAAACAGAGTGAGTGTTGAAGAGAATTCCTTCCACAATCTTCTTCGCCGCGTACTGAGGAGTGACGTGCCGGAACATGTAGCCAAGTCTTGAATCAAATTCAAAGTTGCATTATTATTGCATTAGAATGAAAATAGTATATTTTGCATTACTGCAACTTATGGCTAACCTGTAAGTAACTTGGAGTCCAGTGAGCAATGGAGTGTCCACAAAAAACGGGTAGATCGTTGTGAATTTGATATCCAGTTGCTCTGGATGATGACGGATTTCACTTTCTAACGCTTCCAAGTAACCTCGTACTCCAAACTTAGACGCACTGTACGCAGTGCTTGTCATGACTCCTTTTAGTCCTAAAGTAGATCCCATTGTGACAATGTGACCCCGTTTCTTCTCTATCATTGATGGTAGAAACGCTTTAAGAGTCCAAAAATGAGACAGCAAATTAATTTTGATTGTCCGTTCGATCTGTTCATCAGTCGCATCCAAAAGGTTTGCTATATGAGTCACTCCAGCATTGTTGTACAGCATTGTGACATCTCCCACTTGTTCTTGCACCTTTGATAATGAAATCAATTAGTACCTCTCTTAGTTTCTAATTTACCCGAGCAGGATATAAGTAAAGTTACAGACAGGTAGAATAAATAAGGCATACTTTTTTCGCCATCTGAGCAACACAGAGTCTATCTGAAACGTCCACTTCATATGGATACACTTCAGCTCCAAGACATCTCAGCTCAGACGCTATTTTTTCATTTGCTGCTTTATTGTAGTCCCAAACGATTAACTTCCTCGCTCCATTTTGTACGAGAAGCAAGCATACTTCCTTGCCCATCCCTGATGCCGCACCGGTAACCTTAATTTAAGACAAACTGCAGATTACGAAGGATTCCTGTTGATGAAAACTGTCGGTTTTATTTTCTTACCAAAATGACTTCATCCTTAATTGACTTTGGAACTTTCGGTACAAACAGTCTACAGAATGAACAGCAATAGTCATATAAACCCAGGATTACCAGCCAAATAAATTCCACTGCCTGAACTACCACATCCAATAGATCGATTTCCATTGCAAAAATCTACTCGAATGTTGATAGAATTTCAGAAATAAGGAAACTTAGCAAATGAGATTTGAAACTGGGGCGTTTTAATACACTGCCAGAACTTGACACAGGTTTATAACGATCCAGCGAGGCTTTACTACATAACCAAATACTGATAGTTAATTAAGTACTCCTACAACTATCCAAAAGGCCTGCAAGATGACAACTGAAACTGAAAGCGAGTTTGTGAGGGTAGCACACTTAGTTTATAATTTGCACAAACAAGTTATGCAATAAGTTGCTTGCCTTAATCTTGAAATCCACTGCATTCTAAGGTCTAGTTGTTTTTCATTTATCGTTTGCCGTAAGTCGCGTGGTCATTCATGGTTTCATTCACTGCATAATACATTCGAAGGGATGTGTGGCACAGTTAGCCATACAATACGGCGTTCTAGTGGTAACAAGTAAGCTATTAATGACACTTGTTGATAGTAGCACACAGTACGTTCGATTCAGACCATTCAGATGACTCCTTATGATCATGTATGCCATCAGCCACCATAGTACCTATAGATGTATAAGACAATTTGGTTACATAAGTGTGCGAATAAAAAGAATTCCTCCTTCCCAAATCCCAAAAGTGACCTTCACATTCTAAAATTGAGTTCACACAGTCCACGTTCTCTCAGGTTAGTGCAATGCACATTACGGCAATTTAAAATTGTTTTTAAGGGTCAATTGAAGGGTCCCTTGAGCAATTATGTTCTTATTTCAAATCAAAACATTTTTGTTTTTGTTTGTCTAAGGAAGTGTTCTACCAAGCAGAACGAGTGCAGTTTGAAATCTTTTTTAATCAAGGTAGCATCACGCGTGGTATTTACATTTACAAACATTGATTTTGTACCAAAAATTGAGTAGCAGTTTCAATACTAATTACGGTTGACCACTCTCCCACTCCCACTGACTACGTATACTCTTCCAAATTTACCCATGCGCTGAATGAGTAACTCGCTTATGACGAATTAATCTATTGCAATCACTTCGTACGAGAACGAAAACGCTTCAATGAGAATTCGAAAAACAATACTGCAACAAGTAACCTAGATTTATTCGGACAGACACTGTGCCTTGTGCCTAAACCCCACATCGTGAGTAACTGTAGAATGAGCCAATGAGGTAATTTAATGAGCTACTTTTTCTAATCTGTGCAGACGTAATTTTTGACAAAAAGAGATAAAAAATTTTATTATAACTTCATGTTTCGAAATAATATCAGACAGTACATAGCTCATCACTCCACGGGCTGTCTCATTTGTCTTAATTCTCAGTTGTCTTCAAGGATCGTCCATAGTCCCACGGTATTCCAAATAACCAAAGTCTCTAACTTTTTTCCGCAAGTTCTCAGGCAAAATGCTTCATTGAAATAGAAATGTATGCATTAATTATGTTAATTAAGTTTAAGCATTTCAATATCACAAAAGTTAAAAAATAAATTGTAATTAAGTACCCGTCAAGCCAAGCAAAACTGTTAAAACTATTCGGGACTACAATGTGCATTCTTCTTTTATGAATTCCATCAATCATACTTTCTGCCACATCTTCTGGCTGAATATGCTTCATTAGTTTGGGGAATCTACGCAAGTATAGACAATTAATTAGTGGACTGGAAACCAACCTACCTGATTACTGAGACAATAACTCTATTTATTTACGTCTTCAGGAAAGCATCCCGATTAAACTCACCTCACCCTCCAGTCCAAATTATCAATAAGAGGTGTTTTGACAAAAAATGGGTAGACTATGCTGAAATGTACATTATTTTTCTCAGGATGAAGAAGTCTTATCTCATCCTTTAGAGCAATCATCGCAGCTCTCACTGCAAACTTGCTCGAGTAATAAGCACTATTTCCTCTGAGTGCCATGATTCCTCCCATGGAACACGTAGCTGCTATGTGACCTCGGTTCTTCTTCAGCATATTTGGAAGGAATTCCCTGGTGGTCCACAAATGCGATACACAATTTATATGTATGGTTCGCTCTATCTGATGAGGTGTAAGCTTAGTGAATGCGTGATGGTGAGATACACCAGCATTGTTAATTAGCACAGATACATCTCCTATTTCATTTCTGATCTACAACCGATTTAACAAATACAGAGCTCTTAATTTATAGGAATTAAAGGAATCTTACATTTTTTAATTAATGTATACCTTCTGGGCACAGTCCTTAATTTGTTGAGGGCTGGATACATCAACTACAAAAGTGTGAACTCTCGAGCATCCATTTTCTACTACTTCAGCAGCAGCACTTTGTACTGATTCAGTATTGTAATCCCACAGAATTATAGTTACTTTGTTTTTGTACAGCTTTGCTAGTTTCAAACAAATTGCTCTTCCTATTCCAGAGCCAGCTCCAGTTACCTGTGTACGAAATTTCGTCAGTCGCATTCAAATCAACTGAAAATTTACTAGCCTCAAACTCTAGTTCATTAAGACAGCGTTCGAGTTTGTAGTACTTTAAAGATAACCCTTCCAAACTTACCAGTATTATATCCCCGTCTAAAGACGTGACCACTGATGGAGATATCAGCAACCAGAATGAACGAACATATGAATAAGATAGTTGAAAAGTTAAGTAGGGAATGCATATGAAAATGAGATCGAGGAGTTCCAGTGTCCACGTTACTGGTGACCCCATTTTGCAAAGTTACACGAATTCACTTTTCAATGCATAAAAACAAAAATGAACAAGATGTTCCGGAGCAGAGTTTTACCGAGTCTCACTGAATTAAATTCTGATTGTGAATGAATACACTGTAGTTGTTAGTACACAAGAGTAGCTACAGTTGTAATTACTTTGCATTTTACTACTGTGCAGCATTTTTCCTTATTCCGTTCTTTTGTTTTCCACACATCTCAAAAATTAGTAGTAATTCACTTACGACTAGATTATGACTTTATGAGATCAGCTTGGTTCGGAAGAATGAAGGTAAAGATGATCCTGGACTATCGCTGTTATACCTCAGAGTATGCTTTTACGCTGTGAATATATATTGCCTCAGGGAGCTTTCGTGCTTCTTGAAGCACAACAAGTTTTTCAGAGACCTTGTATCATAGTTTTCATCTTCTGGCTTTCCCAGTTAACCGTGCAAATCTTAATAGTACCACTGAATTTAACAATACGCAAGGAATAATTACTTTTTATTTCACTTAGATTTCGCACGCAAATGAAAGCAAACAGGATGCAATTTTAAAGCTATATAATAGAAAATAACAAATTTAACTCAACTCAATAAATAATATAACATGGAATGATATGATGTCAGAATGTTTTGGCTGGAGTGGTCCTCCTCCTAAACCTTTCGCAGTCCACACAAACAGTCTTAACTGGTTGAAGATTTGTCTATTGCTTAGCTTTCCTGTGAATCCTCCAGTGAAATAACGTGGCATACTTGATTATAATGAGTTCCGAATGAAAAACAGTTTCCGCCTCCTCCAAAAATAACTAATTTTGATTCATTATCTTTGGGTCCTTTGACTAGACAGGTTGAAAATCCAAACGGTAAAAACAGCTCATCTCTAGGAAAATCCTACCAAGAAATGAATGAAAACTATTTTAATAAACTATTTCTTAGCATCAAGACTTAATTCTATCAACTTTACCTGCGTAATAAGCTTCACTTCTTTACTAGATAACTCGATCACAGCTGCGAAAAAGTCCAGAGGACAGGTAGAGTTCGCTCCATAACCTCCAATTACGATCAACGAGTTCTTGTGTTTAACAACAGAATGACCAATTCTTCTCGTATATGCGCTTAAGTGTCTGTTCAACTTCCACACGTCTGTATCAGGATCGTAGCACCAAAATGCGTCTTCACACAAAGATGTGTCATCTCCAGAAATTCCTCCAATCATAAATATCTTGCTTTCATCGGAGTCCGCGATTAAAAAGTGGGAATGTCTTGCTTGTGGCTCAGCTTTGGAAGTGTTCTTTGAAGAACTGGAGGGATTGGGACTGGTTCTTTCACTCCAAGAAAAATCTTCAACTGAGTACAGCCAACAATCCCCTAAAACCTTCTATACAGAGGTAAACACAAAAAGATAATCAGTTTATAGATTAATCCAATCTGTTTTAATTAAAAAAGTTAGTAATCAAGCTCACCTCAGAATCTCTTCCTCCAAACATAAGCACTATAGTAGAACCACTGTTTGAACATAAAGCCATCGAATGACGCCATCGGGGAGGGGGGCATTTTCCGTACGTTGGTGAGAGAATAACAGAACCGATTTCTCCCTTCTCCAAAGCATTTTCCAAGTTGAGTTCAATGAGATCGCTTGTACACGGACTGGATGGGGATTTCCTTCCCCCAAATATCAACGCAGAATCAAATAATTCTCCTTCTCTCATGGAGTGAGGAATGAAAACAATACTAGCATGAAGTCTTTCATAAAACTTTGGATTTTCAGATAAAATCCTAGAATCAACTTGAAGCTCGTTACTATCCATCCAAACTTCATCGTCATACGCTTCTCGACTGGGATAGGAGACCAAATCAGGGACGAGCTCCGAATTAATGCGTCCATTAAAGTCAATACAAGAGGCAATCAAATGCTTCATTCTCACTGAGTTCTCTCCAGACCCACCAAAGGTTAAAATTGTTTGATTCTCTGTGACTATCGAACGATGGCCAGTTAGCTTAGGAAGACTAGGGGAGCGGTAAGACTTCGTCCTGAAGGAGGAGCTTTGAGACGCTACTTCTTTAGGGCAATGAGGGAACGCACTCGAAAATTGATCACCTTCAAAATCTGATATAACGTTGAATAGCTTCTCAGACGCAATGAATTTGCCATTAATTCCCACACGAACAGAGTAATGGAGGCAGGTGGCTAACAACTGTTCATATTCGTCGAATTGCTGTTCTTTTGAATTAACACTAGGGAAATACGGAGGCTTATCTTTACCGATCTTCAGAAACGCATCCCACACATTGAACACCTTTGCCACCGAGAAGTTCTAAAAGTCAAACATACCCACAAAAGTATTAAAATATTTGTAATTCAAGCTCACTTTTTACTCATCTCAAAAATTTTTAAACTCACAGCTTTGAGTAGCTGCATTTCTTGGTCTTCGCGACTTTGCGCAGATAATAAAGAAAGAAGGGGGCAACCGTTTTTCAAAAAGTGCGACACCATTATTTGCCCAAAAGGATCGTTGGCATTACATTGTTCATAAGCAAGCCAAAGACTATTAGGGACTTTTTCAGATATCCATTGTAGAATTTTGAAATTTCTATAAAAACCATAAAACGAAGGATCAATATACAACCAATAAGCTTGTTGTTAAGTTGTAACTTACTCATGTGGCCTAAGGTAGTTAACCACACATTCCGAATAGAATAGAGTTGGCTTATTGAAATCAAAATCACTACATTTTAATGCTTCTTCAAGAGACTCAACATGTCTCAAATCACAATGCAAAAGTCTTAATTTGGTTTCTCCCATCACCCGTAGTATTTCATTGTGAAGTATAATAGATTTCTTCGCAGTTATAACACTTTTAAAGTCCAATTCATAAAACCTCAAAATATAGCTCTCAAGCTCAGGAAGAATCCTAAAGAACGTCGTATCCATTCCACATCCAAGAGAAACAACCTGTGGAGCGTAAACCATACACTCATGTACTTGATTAAACTTTTAGAAGTCCACACTAGTATAATCTGCTTACTTGAATCGGTTCCGACATGGATCTCACGAATTTCCTCAGAAAATAGTCACACACCCTAAATCTCACATAATACCCTCTACAGATTAACGAAGTCCTCCGAATTTTCCCAGGATCAGTGCAATTAAAAAACCTAAAGAACGGATCTTCCCAGTATCCATAATTAATAGCCGAAAGCTTAGAATCCGCACTCCAGTCTCCAGTATATCGTACTTGGTTCTAAAATTCAACGCATATCAATTACAGTCCACCTCCATCCGTTCCTTAGTCTCCTAAAAATCATTTATCCGAAAAATATGAACCTCACCGATTCAGACTTGTGTGATGTTTTCCTGGAAGACGACGCACTTGAGGAGGAAGACGTGGTAGACTTCGTGTCAGCCATGACCTTTCCTCCACTTCCAAAAACACAATTAACCTTTCACAAAAACAAACAAGCCATAAAATCGAAACAATCAGAGGAAACAATGCGTGAGTGCGTTCGCGTGGACTTGCGTATTTTTTTGTTTATGTTGACAAACCCAAAGTTGGCGCCTTAAAAGATGGATTCCGTGAAGAAAAGGAGTGAGTCTGAAGGAGTGAATAGTCCTTCCCAACTCGCCACCACCACCGTCCTCCTCAACAGCTCATCATCTCCTCATCCCTCACAATGAATCACTTCAATTAACTAATTTTCGAGATAAGCATCTTATCGTCACCGTCTTAATTGTGGAGGAACAGACGAGAAAGAAGGGCGGTTGGGGTGAGTGTTGTTTGTTTGTGTTGGGGTAAGATGAGTGCACTCCGGGACCAGTTGACATCACCACCACCGCCGATGTCCCAACAGTCTCCCTCGTCTCAGCCACCTACACAGGCACAACAAACATTGACAGCGAATGCCAATTACTTGAATGCTGTCGTAAATGGTGTCGGCAGTTCGACAGCAGCGGCGAATAACAACATGACCAACTCTGGGGGAGGAGCAGCGGGGGTCACCCTCCAGGGAAGCGCTTCGGTTCAGCAACAACAAAGTCGTATTTGGCATCCGCCGAGAATCGCCCAAAGGAAAGCGCAGTTTAGGGTCTTATCGAGGAATGAGAAGATAAGCAGGCTTGCCACTCATTCGTGTTGCAAGGTGAGGATTCAAGTGTGAATTAGGTGGAAATGGGAATGATCTGTGTTACTGAAAGTTAAGATTTTGAGATCTGGGTGCAGATGTGGGATATTCACTTTGTTCATGAATTTTTCAGATGGACGGGTGCAACTGTGCCGGATGGAAGAGTCTCGCGACAGGAAGAAACTTCTTATTCCCACCTTCAAGCGCTGCAGCGTCTACTAGTGATAACCAAATGGATAATTTAAATGAGCCGTGTAGGAATTGCACTCATACTTTTGGTGAGTTATCTCGTGTCATGAATGAAGTTTCTCCTGATGTTCTGGTTAACGAATTAATGACAATGTTGCCTTTGTTTTCTAGAAAAACACATATCAGATTTGATAAAGTTGAAAGACGTGGAAGTAGATGAGCTAGTCGGGACCATGGTGGATATTGAGACGTTGTTTTTGGTACTGCAGAGAGATCCAACTACAGAGGATCCTGATACGAAACAGATTTTTCATTATTTGTTTCGTCTTCTGCGGAAAAGCGTCGCGTCGTGCTGTTCTCCGTTACCAGACTTTCAAACACTTGGAAGACCGCCTTATGAAGAGCCGTCGATAAGTCGAGCGCTCATGGCACTGATTGCATTCCAGTATGCGCACGTTAGTAGTACAGAATGGGCAGGTGTGGTCGACCTGGGAAAGATTTTACTTCATACATTTAATGTATGCAAGTTGGATGCACCTTCTGTTGCAGCTAATCGTGTTGGCGTTGGAAGTTATGATGCCTACAAGCATATGTATACTAGGTAAAAATTACTGAGTGACAGAGTGGATTCGCTGACTTTTTTAACTCACTGTTAAGATTTTATTAATTCTTGGCTGTTTCATTTAGATGGTTGATTTTATGTCATGTGCCACTTCTCTGTGACTCATTACCAAAGTACGATGCGACAAGTACCTTTGGACGGCAATTTATGAAGGAAATTTTTAGTAATGTGAAAAAGCACCTCATCGAAAAATTTATTAATGAACAAGATAAAATTCCTCAATCAAAACGCGACCTTTATGCTGGACTTCTTCCTGGGTACGTAGCAAACTATTGTGGCCTGAATTGTAATTGTGGTGTATTGTAACATTCGTGGCCTGTCTGCCGTACATCGCGGTTTTATACATTTTTTCCCACTTGTTGCAGATTTTTAGACAATGTTGAACAAGCTATCCACTCTCCTAATAGTCCCATTTGGGATGTAAACTTCCGACCTCTCCTGCCAGCTCATGCACAAACCAGTCGAAATCCTGCTGGAGGTCCAACTCCTGCGGCGACAGCAACTTCAGGGCCTGGTCAGCCAGGGATCCAGATAACGATTCCTGCTGTTGCTTCTACAGCTGCTGCAAGTGGGGCTCCAGCAGTCGCAGCTACTCCCACTTCCGCAGTTACTATTAAGCAAGAACGAGTCGAGTCAGCCAGTGAGGCAATGGATGAAGGGGAAGCTTACCATGAGTACCCTTCAGCTTCCGCTGCCATCGGCTCTGCACAGATTTCTAGAACAGTTGTTAAAACAGAAGCATCATCTGCTGACGCAGCTTCCGAAATTCCTTTGGTCACTGAGAATGGTGACTTGCCACTTGATCTCGTAAAGGCTATGTTCCGTGATCTTGATGCATCTCAACGTAAAGGAGATGGAGACGTAAGATTATCAGAGTTTCATGTAGAGACCTTCATTCAGGAATTCATTCATAATTATAATATCTTCCAATTTTACAGGCGCTATTTGATGACACAGCGGCCCGCGATGAAGCTGCTAAAGTTGAAGAAGTAAAGAACATAATCTCTTGCCATGTAGTTGGTAATTCGTTGACCAAAAGTGTGTCGAAAGAGACAATGATGTGGCTGGTAGGCTTGCAAAATGTGTTTTCCCATCAGCTTCCAAGAATGCCCAAAGAGTATATTACGCGACTTGTTTTTGATCCGTAAGTGATGCCTTGAATAAGCATTATTGGCTCTGATCGCAAAACTTCTATGTGCTAATGTCAATACTTCGGTATTTTGTATACCAGAAAGCATAAGACACTTGCACTGATAAAAGAAGGTCGGCCAATCGGTGGAATTTGTTTTCGGATGTTTCCGACACAGGGATTCACCGAAATCGTCTTTTGTGCGGTGACATCTAATGAACAAGTAATTGAAAGTGATTCATTAGCTTAAATGAGGTAATCAAGGATCTGAATTTGAAACTCGTCTTCTTTCACAGGTCAAAGGTTATGGCACGCATTTAATGAACCAGCTCAAAGATTACCATATTAAGCATGGAGTCCTTCATTTCTTGACATACGCTGATGAGTTTGCAATCGGTGAGTTTATTTATAGCATTGACCTGTTGTGTTCAAATTGTGACACTTAAATATTCCTTGTACATGAATATGAAGGTTATTTCAAGAAACAAGGGTTCAGCATGGACATAACCATTCCAAAGAATCTTTATACCGGTTTCATTAAAGAATATGAGGGCGCTACATTAATGCATTGTGAACTAAATCCATCCATCATCTACACAGCTTTCACATCAGTAGTCCGCAAGCACAAACAACTCATGCTTAAGTTGGTTCGGAAGAAATATGAAGCTCTAAAGGTATGTTTAATTTTGAGTTTTTATACGACAAATCTTCAGAGATTCAAGTCATTCAAGCAATCATGTCTTGGAACGTAGAACATGGAGCAGCCTGGAATTCAACGAAAAGAGCTTAAAAGACTGCAGGATATTCCTGGACTTAAACAAGCCGCAGAGTATTGCAATGTGCCGGGTACGTGTAGGTTTCAAAATTATTCTCATGTTCCTCAACGTGAATACCTATCCCCTAATAGCAGTAGAATTATCACCTAATTATGTCGTTCCTGAAATATTTTAATACTTTTAACAGTCCCTCTGGCTAAAAAAGAGGATGAGCCCAATCTGACAATGGTGTACAAATCTATTCTCAACCAAGTTAGAAATCATCATGCAGCGTGGCCATTTCTTAAGCCAGTGGACAGAAACGAAGTGCCCGACTACTATGAGCATATTCCTTTTCCAATGGGTATGTCAATTTTCAACTTATTAATTATAGTAACTATAATAATTACGCTTATTTTAGCCTACCGTTAATTTTGTGCATAGCCTAATTGAATTGGTATGTCTTCTAGATCTGAAAACCATGGGAGATCGCCTCAAACGAGGATATTACATAACAAAAACATTGTTTATAGCAGATATGCTCAGAGTATTCACCAATTGCCGAACGTACAACAGTGCAGAGACGGAATATTACCGTTGTGCCAATATATTAGAAAAGTTCTTCTTGAATAAGATGAGGGACTCCGGACTTCTAGAAAGGGAAAAGTAGGACTCGATAATAATAGTTTTTATGACGAGTATTTAAAATTATTTGTGTATTCACTATTGTGACGGATTTACATTTCATTTAGGGATCGTAATAGTTCCAAAGCACTATTATCATACCGTGGTGATAGATTTTAACGACTTCTTCAGTTATTTCTTTGCTTTCTACAAGGTAATTTCTGTTGGCGTTTGGTTTACCTATTTGGCTTTTAATGCTTGATGCTTATTAAGGTTGCAGCTGCAGCTTTTGGATACTTTTAATTTTCTACTATGTTTTTGTTGACTATTCTTTACGTTCCCCTTTTGCAGGAATACCAGCCATGAACTCGGATCCATAAGTTTTAGTTTTAATGAAAAGGAAAGAATGAATTACTAGTTTTAGATCTTCCACTAAAATGTTCTTACAAATCCTCCTAAATCCGCACCCTCATGTGTTGGCTGTAGTTAGCACTTTGTTAATCACTTGCTCTGTTACTCCCTGGAAATGGATAGTGATCGGAGCTGGAATTGCTCTGATTATGTTGGTTTTATATATTTGTAAGTTATTGTTAATTATTATCAATTGCCTGTGTATCGTGCAATGAGGATGGCTAATGGTTTGTTCGAAATAGTACGAAATGATCATTAAGCACGTTGCACGTAAAGTAAAGTCATGTCTTATTTTTTCTTTCTTTTCTCGAGCATATGCAAAGATTTATCAATCAATCACACTTCAACCTCACGATTATTTATGTTACGGCAATAAACGTACTTGAATATCACAAGAAATCATTCAGCACATTTTATTTCTTCATTATACATTTAAAATTGTAACAGTGGACATTTGGATGTAATAAAGTAACCTGGTATCAAAGCAATAGCTAAGTAAAAGTTAGAATGTCTCGGGTTTTGATCAAAGTTTTGGCAAATGGATGGATCCCTTGCATAGGTGTATCTTCTGTCAATGCTTCTGAAACCGGAGTCGATTTGTTCTTGGAGAGTTTGGTTGTTATTTTGTGCCACATTTTCAAAGGTGCAAATGCAGCCTGTGCTACAGCAAAGGAATCCACATCCCCGTAAGAGGAAACAAGGAATCCGTCAGCAAGGAAAGTCCCCGAATACGTAAGAGGAGCATAGGCTCCAAGTCGCCTTTCCATGAGGATTCCAGTACACTCAGGCGTCTCCACTTGTTGGTCATTTGTCATAAATATCGCTTGATCTCCAATGTTCAGGAGGGTTGCTTGCTTTGCAGCTACTTGTCCTTCCTTCACCCAGAAGATGAAATGACACGGAGAGACAATCAGTTGTTTTCCGTTTGAAAATGACAGCACCAAGTATTGACACATTTCTTCCCTTTCCACATGCAAGTATGTACAGAACGAAGTAGTCGTTTGTTTGCCAATGTTATGTCCAAGAAAATCAGATGTCTTCAGAGTGGCCAGAACATCAGTTTTCTGGAGCAATTCTATCGCCTTTGCGGTGACGATTTTTTCACTCAATACAGTCAATTTTGTTCCTTTAGGAAAGCACTTCTTTGGCTCCGTTGTAATTACTTCAGTTGTCTTTTGATCCGAAATCGCTTCTCTGGTTTTTTTAATCGTATTCTCAATTGTAGCTTGTAGGGTGGAATTAAGGGTCTCCTCAGTAGCCTTCCGAAGTGCCTCATAACCTTTTCCACTTTCAAGTAAGTTGTAGTACGGGTAAAGCTTCATGTTTCGCTTAAGTTCTGTAGGTGCAATCACTACTGATTCAGCCCAACGGCCTAGTTGTTCCGGGTCCAAAGTTGAGAGAGACGCTAGTGGTGGTGGATTGCCTCCCTCAATCTGCAGTTTCTCATTAGTAACTCCAATGGCGGAGAGACCTTTGACTTCTTCATCCAGGTTGAAACTGCACCCAAGGGAAAAACACTTGCTGAAAATTCCGGAAACCTTAGCTTCAACCTCTGCGGAAGACTGTCGGTTCAAATGAGAACTTTTTAATGTGCAGTCCAGCTGAATAGATCCTCCAATCGCCTGCTCAAAAATCATATGAGTCCCCCATCGACTAAAGAATGCTTGAAACAATCCTGCGGTCTTTCCATTATATTCACCAGGTAGATTTCTTAACTCCGTTAAAAATTCAGGACACTTAATTGCTGAGCTCGGGTTATCTAATCGAAATGTTGCCACATGAATCTCCTGGACAAGACACACAAGTGATGACTCGAACTTTCCAGAAGAGTCATTAATCCACCTGCCATTGGATGAACCTTGTACGATGAGCTTGAAACTTCCTTCGATGCCATACGACGCTTTCATGTGGTTTTGGTACTCCTCTCGCTCCTGGAAACTGAGTCGATGGAAAACACTGGAGTTTTTAACGAAGTTGTTCACTTGAACTGGTATGAGAAATTTGGCATTCTGGATCACCACTTCCTTAAATAAATGAAAAAGATTACTAAATGCGATTTAATATGTTTTCTTTCTGATATGCTGAATTATACTAGGATAGCGTTTTTTAAAAGGTTGAAGTAACTGACGAATGAATCTTTCAATTTTTATCGTTTTGTTACCTTCGTCTCCAGCAATCCAGCTCCAATTAAGTTAGTGTGTTTGACTTCTTCATTGACGGGACAGTAGCCGTAACCCAAAGATTGGAAGTTGAATACTGGAGTGCTGACAACACCAGATGGAACTCGAATAACTTCCAACTCCCTTATCGCACTTTCAATTTCCTCAGTAGAAGCTTGCCTTCCTGGAGTCACGGCTTCAGCTCTCAACTTCCTATCTGGACAATTAGGGTTGAAATACCAAGAAACGAAAAGGGTGCTCAAGAGATCGTCAGTGTTCTTGAATACTCTGAACATTTCCTGGATAAGGTTTTCATGAGACAACTCTCCGTCGGGTAGTTGGTAAAAGTCTGTTCCAGGAGCCAATTCCATGTCATTGTCTTCCGGTTCGTTCTCCACGAAAACGACAGGAACATTCGGAACCACCAGTTCCTCCTCAACAATTCTTTTAACCGTTTGACGAATTTCTTCGGTTCTGTCACGATATTTCTTTATTGGAATGGACATGGCATTCGTTGCAACGACAATTAGATTGGGATGCTCCGTGTCCACAATATTTGAGCGTTTCATGACCTGAAGAGACTTTCTGAAGAAGGAGTCAGGACCATCAAGTCGTTTTTCTGTCGCATTGATCACAAATAGTACAAGGTTGGGGTACACGGTCTTCCTCATTGAGAACCCTGTCATTAGTGATCCTATCTTCGAATGGTAAGCAGCCCTGGACGAAAGACTGCTTTCATTCTCTCGAAACGCTTTAATTGATGCAAGATTTGTAGCCTCGTTCCCGGTATTTGTGTCGAATGTTCCAGGTACGTCGACGAAACTAAGATTCCCACCGACTGGAGGGACCTCTTTAGTCACATTCAGTTTCTTGCGAAACATGACAGCATCTTTAGTTTCTGAGCTTTGAGAACTTGTAGCACAAAGGGTGGGGTCCTCAAACAAGGCATTTATTGTCGATGATTTACCAGCACCGCTTTGGCCGGCCATGAAGATGACTGTGGACCCCAAAGGTCTGCCGTTTAAAAGAGATGGAGTGCAATATTTCACGATTTTTGATTGTCTAGGCGTAAGCCCACTATGATCTCCCTTCGTGGCCTTAACCAAAGCAGATTTGCTATCGCCGAACTCTGCTAGCACTGCCTCGCATGTCTGCGGAAGAATAATCGTTTGCCCTCCCATTTTTAATGCCTGCAATGTTTCGTAAACAAACGCAGTATTTCAATTTAGTAATTATTATTGAAATTTATATTGTGAAAAGTATACTTTACCTGAGGAGATACTACGCTGCACAGGATAAGTCCAAAATGGAAATAGAGGATCCGGGATATTGGACGTATTTAATGAATCTCACAAAATGGCAGAACACTGAAGAAGCATGGACAGGGAATAAAAGAATTATGGAGTTAGTTTTAGTGACAAGTACTTGAACAGATATGCAATGAGCGAATGAACTAGAATTAAGATGATCTCATCTCCGAAGCCTGAGCGGTGAGCGGTTTCATGAACTTCCATGAAGTTTCACGTACGCTTCATACTTAAAGGACAAGATAAAAAGGATAAGAAGCTTCATCTTCCCAATCCAAATAGGATTCATCTGCAATTTTCATGAAACCTACGTATCCGCGCATTCATAAGAAAACAAAATGTTTTAAAAGCATCAATAACTTCTCGAAGTTCATGAACAAAGTTTATGAACTCTTTTTCTTCAGGGTTTATCTCAAACACGGAACAGGGTGAACTTCCTTCCAACCCTACTATAGCTCCAGTTTCATTTCGTCCTGATTGTCCATCGGATTCGTTCCATCTCTTTCCTACAGTCTAAAGCATTCCCAAAAGTCTTCCTTCGTGGTGAGATTCTCGTGTGCGTGCACCCCATTCAGAGTAAAAGCTTCAACATTAAAGTCTCATGAACGAACGATATCAAGTTACACGAAGATTCCTGAGAAAACATATATCAACAGATACGGACATTTCGTTGGTAAGTTACCCTATTCCTTCCAACACAAACCAAACGAACAGGAGTTCGGCTTCGGACTATCGGACAGAATACCGAATGCTAAGCCCTGCTGCTGCAAATACAATGAGGGGAAGGGAAGACAATGCAGAATACATAGAGATGAAGCTGAGCATACACTTACACGGTGAATAGGCCTAACCCAACTTTTCTATATAAAAGAGATTGAGTCCCATTTCACGTAACAGCTCAACCCTTTCAGTTCATGGGAAAGTATCTGGCAAAGGATGAGTATTCCTCTAGCTCAAATCAAATGGTAGCGTGGTGGATGGTGGGTTGGTCTCTCTCCTCCAAAGTTACGACTTTAATCCTCTGCACATCCAAACTTACTGTAAATTATTTAAGCTAACAAGGTAGCTAGTGGCAAAAGGCTCAGCGGTCGGATCTCTGGTCACTCACAGCAGCATTAAGAAAACTTCTCGCAATTCAAAAACTCTAAAAGTGGAAAGAAGGTATGGACTGTTCATCTAACTGAACCATCATCCTCCTCAGTATTCAGTTCAGTATTATGGTGATCTGCTCATAAGGTTGTGTGTGTCAAGAAAGTAAGATGTGCATAGTACATCAGTACATCTATTTCACTAACTTTCAACATCTTATTGTGCCTGTTGTACACTCCTTCCTTCCAACTTCACCATAAAGCCGTATACAGTTCCCTTTACAGTGCACACTGTGCATATGTCTTGAGGGAAAAAAGTATTTCTAGCACAAGTCTTTACTACTAAAAGTCTCTAAAAGAAAAGGCAGTCTATCCGTGTAGTACTAGTACAATAATAGTGAAGGCTCAAGGAATAAAAACACATACAATAATAATATTCAATCCTCTAAGGCATTCCATGTGTTGGAATTTCGATATGCACTACAGACTACAGCATCAAACGCTAAGTAAGCAGAGAGAAGAGTAGTTTGTACTCGGAAGAGTACATTATTTCCCATTCATTTTTCATTGGGTGCAGTAGTGCAGTAGTTAGTAGAGATTCCATTTCAGAATTAAAATCTCTGACGATACTCAATAAGTGAATTTAAGTATTAAGTCTGTGTCTAGTGTCTACACTGTTGACTGTTCTACAATCTATCCGAACTAACTGCTACACTACACTAAGAGACTGTGTAAGTACTCCACTTAGCACATTTATCTCAAAGGTAGGACAAGATAACACATATATTTATACACTATTAAAATTAACCACGAATAGCTTAGACCTTAAGCAAGTGCAATAACATTTAAGACTAAGACTGTCTAGCAATCTTGAGTAGTCTCTTAAAGGTACACACGTCAATTGTTGTGTGAAGTTAATGAAGGGCTTGTGAAATAGTATTTCATTTATTAAGATGAACATGAAGGTATACACTTAATGAGTCATTCCAACTCTTCCCATACTTATTTATTGTACTTACTCACACAGTGGTCACTTGCAGCTGCAGCAGTTCACAGTTTTGTTGTTGCAGCAATAATTCTAAACTAAAAAATATTTGATTGTCTTGGATCGTAAATATCGTAATGCATTTATCTTCAAATTCTTTTCGAAGACTTTGCAATAATAGTGCCGTACTTCGCAGTCTGCAAGTTTGCAAGTGTGTGTAGTAAAAGTAATTTCAAACACCGCTATCAGTAATTAGTAGAACTGCTCAGTACTTCAGTGGTTCGAACATTTAAGGGAAACTGTAACCAATAATGACTCAAGTGAAGTGATTTAAAGTTCTTGTGGTACCCAATAAGTTATTAAATAGCCCATTTAGCTTTCGTTTTTAGATTATCGGAAATAAATATCTTTGCGAGAAATTAAAAAAAAGGTAAATGCGCAAACAACTTCACAGGAATTCGATTTAAATTATGATAAAGTTACAATTAAGAAGGATATTGGCATTCATCTTACATTGTTAGTGTGAACGTGAAAATGAAACCGATAGTTATAACTTATAACTTCTAAGTAAACGGATTATTGTAGAGTAAAATACTTTCTCGACCCACCTACTGTGCACAGTCATAGATTTGATATAAATTATATGTGATTTCCCAGGTAGGTAGGGTTTAGGGTGTTGTGGGGTTTACCCAAGTGTCAATGTTTTGGTGAAAGTAAGGAAATACCCGGACCGGTATCTTGGTATCCGGTGAGCGGAGCCAGAAAACTGTACAAAAAGTGTTACTCAATCCGAAGCTTTCGGTTAATCCGGGATTTCTCTGTTGACTTCATGAAGTTTTAGGGTGTGTCGTGGGAAAAAGTGAAATACATTAATTTTTAACGCTTGGAACTTTATAAATGAAGCTTATCTTCATAGTGGAGAGTGGATTAGACAGTTATTATAATTTAAATCCTGTATTAAGTGTATCTATAGGCTCTAATGATTATATTTAAAATTTGAACAACCGTAACAAATATTAGATTTCAAACTAAACAAAGTGTTGCCATCATTCTCACTTTTGACAATAATATAACAGCTTACAAAGCAAAAGTTCCACCAAGGCGTATCTAACCAGTAAAGGTCACACTTAAGTTGGCTAATAAAACCAACTTAAGTGCAGAGACAAACACGTCATACAACAATGCCCAATTAAACACCTACACCCACTTGTTCTCCCTGTAAGAGGTCAGTGATCATTGTTTGTGGCTGATACCAAGTTAGAAAGAGTAACCTTAATTGTCATTTGATATGCACAAGACTGGTGACATATGGATGGGATGCAATTCGAGAATTGGTAATAGGGCACCTTACTAAAATGCCAAGCAAAACATCATCTCCGTCTCGGTCTGGTCTGTTGTGTGCAAGTGTTAGGGAAGCGAATCGCGAATACTTCCACTTAATTAGCGAACAATAGTGAGGTGCATTCATCACAAGGATTTTTAATGATATTCACGAAAATTGAGGAAATGATTGTTAAAAAGCTCTTCAGCTAGAGAGAGGCAAAAATGCATCGTGATTGTGTGTTGCAGCGATTTAACCAATTTGATAGGGCGTTTACCATCCGCTCAATTTCCAATCGCGATTTTTTTCTCAGAAAATGACTTTGTCTGTGCAGCAATCGCCCAAAATTCAATCTAAATTAAGGTGGTACTGCTGGTGCAAGTAGTAACAAACGTAACATCTCTCATTGAACACTACCTCACATGGAAGTGAAATGAGTTGTTATATAGTATCCTAATTCCTAACATTCAAAGCAAATTGATTGACCTGACAGGAATTGAAAAGTATTGAGTATACATCTATACTTTCAATAATAAAGTAGTATAATATTAGTAGCAGCAGATAGATTAATAACCAATAAATGACTTCGATTTAAAGTTCCAATGTCTCTATAAGGTCTGAAAGCCGTATGCACTTTAAGTTATCGTCTTGAACGGCAATGAGAAGTGAGTTAACAGGGTGGTTGAAAAGGGCAGAGAGCTGTCAATTCAAATTGTCTGTCTGGGCAGCTGAGAAGTGTGAGAAGGCTAAACTTGCTTGCTGAATGACTTTGCCAGAGGAATCAGCAATTTATCATGCGAAAATAAATGTAGTTCGTTCCAATAAGAAGGATAAATGTATTTTTATATCTCAACAATCAGATCGCACACAGAGATATAGTTGAATTGACAATTTTGGCCCGTAATTATTTCCCATTTGCAAAATTATACACCCAATGAAGCTACAAAATGACCCGTAAAGAACGTGTAAAGAAGGGAAGTTCATAAATATTGTTGATACTTTTTAGTAAGAAGAAAAATTCTTCTTACATCTTAAGATTAATTATTTTTTACAAGAAAAGAAGTAACGAAGATCAAAGTAAATCTTGACATGATTCAATCCCAGTAGTGATTGTCCTTCATCTTAAAAGACAAGTTCATTTGGAAGTTGTTTCAAGAACAATCATCGTAATTAATATACCATGCAAACCTTAATTCAGAATGAAAACAGGGTTTAATTTAATGCAGTAACTGTTATGATAAAATGAAGTAATAGGATGAACTGCCCTTCTACCGGTTTTTCTTCTAAGCTACTTAGTTTTTTCCCTAAGAGGATTCAACTCAACACGCATTGCCAATTGCCATTTGCAAAGTGTGTAAAGCAACAAGCAATTTTTAATACGTGCAATATAAATGGAAAGGAGACCATCCGTGTGTTTGAAGGAGGCAGGGACACGTACGATTACACGAGATTCTATACACACTATATATTGTGTATTCATGATCATCTGCACTTGAAATGGTTTTTCAGTTTCAAAGCCACAAGGTTTGACAATAAATTGTATGTTGCAAAAGATACAAAAACTGAAACCGTACAATTAGGATTAATCTATCGACATCCTGTCACCTCTTAGGTTTATTAGGTTACTTCGTCTCTGATGATGAGAGATTTTGATACTTTTAATTCTAGTTGCACGCTATATACTCTGTTAGTAATATAACAACACCTTCCATCTCGGGCATCATCATTTAAAAAGTTGGAATGAATGGGAAAAGCTCTCAACATTAGTCTGTTAGTGATGATGATGCGGTCAACAGTCGAGTTTTGATTGTACTTCCATATCTTTATGCAAATTGATCAGGATTTAACCCCCAATATGTGATGATGATGATACACACAATCATCTCATGGTCTCTGATCTCTAAAGCCTGAAACTCATTCTCCAAAAAGTCTCTCTCCCTTGCATATTAGAGACTTAAAACTATTTATCATTACGTTACGAAGATCTCGTAAGGATACACCGTAACTTTTGCATGTCCAATCTAACAACTAACCCTTGAATAAAATATTTTAGTGTGTGTGCAGCAGTCAGTGCTCATCGCAGCATGCAGCAGTGTAAATAATTAGACAAAGTGAAATTCAACTCAGACACTTTATTCAACTACATTTCATTTCCTATCACTTACCAGTACCAACATACAGCTAGAGCACACATATTTACTTACATTGAAACCAGAAACCCACTGAATTTGGTACTTCAAAGTTTAACACAGCATCCTGCACGACACAGAGACCTATTGTCGTGAAGTCAATTTATTTGAACACTGAACGTGAAACTTGAATTTAATTTGGGCAAATTTTATTTCATTTGCAGAGAGACCGGATTGGACTACCAACTACGTTCATTGCTACCCTCATCAGTAGTGGAAGGCTGTGCAAGCAATATAAACTAAAAAACTCAATAAAGAAGCAAGTATAGCGAGTGCAATCTGCAATTTTCAACTTGTGGACTGTCAATCAACGTTATATAAAACATAAAACAAGTACAATAATAATGTAACTCATCATCAAACATCCAAACATCCTTCTGCAAGGTTTTTGGGCATCGTCAAGAGACAAAACTCGTCACAAAATGTTACAAGAATGCCTATGACTGCTGCAAACTGACCAATTTGTGAAGAACTTCGTCCGCATGACAAGTTTCCTCCACTTCTGTGTTCCTAATTTGTGCAATATTTTTCTCCTCAATAGTGACATTTACTACTACTCAAAACTCAACTGCCAATTTTCTACAGACCAAATCAGTGGAACGAAGTACTTAAATCTGTAGCCTTACTCTCCCCAATCCTTATAAAGTGTAACTGTTGACTGTGCTGCAAAATACCTTGAGAAGGAGTTCCTCAGTTTTTTCTACAAAAGATTCATTTACTTTTGTACGCATGAAAGATGTGATTTGTGATGTGCAGAGGAGATATAAATCAAGAAAGAGAAAGGTGTCAACTCATCAAAATAGTTAAGCTGTAGAGGATGCACTTCCATTGAACAAGAAAAAAATAATTCACAGTTAATTGACCCATTAAATCCTCTGAATGTGAGTGGCTTAGGGATCAATTGTGCATAAACCGGCAGTATGGGAAATTGCTTAAGTTCTACTGGGGGCAATAGGCCCTCCCTCGACGTCAGTGGCAGAGCTAATGGACAATTAGACGGAACTGTTAATGTGGGAGGAGGAGTCGGAAACAATGTCAATGGAATTTTACAAGGAATTTCCGAACCAACTTCAGGTCCCGATGGACACAATCACACACCCAATTCTCACATGCATGGACAACATGGGGGTCACCATGTGAGGAATCCTAACTCATTGCCGCCTGTTCCGGACACGGATATCAGTTCGCAAGTATGTCCTCAAAGCTTTCTTACAACATCTTTAAGGTTTCAATGTAGTTCATGTAGAATCACACGAAGAAAACTCCCAAGCGGAGGTTCAGCATCTTTTCGACTTGTTCTCGCAAGTTAGGAAATAAATTATTATCGATCCACACATTTGGAAGCACTTGTAGCAACCTATTATCATGAATTAGTGGCTAGAGATCTGTTGGCCTAAAGTACCACTAAGTTTTTATTCGTCAATACCGCTACCACCGTTTCTTACGTTGTGATAGCCCATCAGTCAGTCTTCATTAGAGTAATTACATTCGATAATTGGGCTTCGTCCAAAGTCTCGTCCTAGTTGAGAAAATAAGATATGCACCAAGACAAAAGGCAAAACACATGGCTGAGATGCTTCATATGTTAATGATAAAATTTGCCTTATGGCAGCATTCGAAGAATAACAGGAAATGGCTCCGATCTGTCAAACGAATTGGTCTCCCTGTTCTAAAATCTTGTGAGTTTTATGTTCGTTTATAGCTGTTCTGCCGTTAGATAAACAATCACATCAGAACTTGTCAACAACTACTTAAAATTGTGCTTTAGGAATTCATTGAAATCAACCATGCATAACTATTAATTCAATAATAATAATCAAAATCGCATCAATTTAAACTTCAACCTAAAATGGTCAGGGCAAAATTACTTAAGCTACTTAAGCTGAAATTCAATAAAAGATTTTGACAAAGCCTTAGACAATTACCGGTCTGTCATCGCATGTGTGTACTTGTAAGGAATAAACCTTTGCACTGCTAAAAATGAGTGAAACAACACACAATGCAAAAATACAAATGTCAAAGAAGTTTAGACAATTTCTGTATTGTCAATCGTGACAGGATTTTTAACAAACTCAGCATGCGAAATTACAAATTCCTACTTTATGGTTCCTTTTCAAGAATTGTCATTTACTATCTGTGCTAGTATCTCGATTCTATTGTCGCTTTTCTTGACAAGATCAAAAATGCCTTTATTTTATAGGGAGCTTAAAATTATACCAATTGAATTGAAGTAGAAACCAGAAGCATATTCAGCGGTGTATAAAATCTCCTCCCACGCAGATTTATTGTGAGTTTCGTGCACATAACGCCTTGCGAAAAGAAATCCACTTGCATGACGATATAAATACTTCATCTAACAATCTGCGTAAAGTCTTAAGCGCCAGACCGGAATAAATTTAAGGGATTTGCATAGTTAGGTTCAAAATTGTGTCAAACTTGACAGGCAAATGAATAGGAAGAGAGACAGGTGGATTATTATTATTGCATTTTCGTGTATTGTCAAATGCATACAATTAAACTGGGCCTGAATTTTCATTAATTTCATTGTGTGCAGTAATGAATCTATGAATAGCCAAGGAAAGGGCGAATTCTTGAATTCCTTAGCACAATAATGGTCAAAACGCAAAGCATGAAGAATTTTTGGCATTCAGTCATTTACTGCTTGCACTTAACAATGAAATGTGCGTGAAGATAAATTCAACTATCTAAAAAAGTTAAATAATTATGCGCAATTATAATTAAATTTATTACGTATTGTTGCATTATTATATGATACATAATCGAATCATAACTAACTGACACTGCGATCCAATGAAATGAAGGAACAATGAGAAACGCTTATGAGTAATTTTATTTTAGACTTTGAGACTCACAGTCGATAACTGACTAATTATTGTTACAGGTGCCAAATAATGCCAGTACACAAGCAAATGCAAGAATTTTCGTGGCCCTTTACGACTACGACGCCAGAACGGATGAAGACCTTAGTTTCCGGAAAGGAGAACATTTGGAGATTCTGAACGATACTCAAGGCGACTGGTGGTTCGCTCGCTCAAGAAGCACAAAACAGGAAGGGTACATTCCATCTAATTACGTTGCCAAACTCAAGTCCATTGAAGCAGAGCCGTAAGTTTTTTATCAAACTTTTTTCGACAATTTCATCCTAATCGTTCAACTGCATCTCGAAATCTGAATTTTACTTTGTCAATGCAGTTGACATACGTACTGTGGTATTTTTGGAGTGACACTCGTGACCTTGATCGCTAACGAAGATCTTGAAAAGACAAAAGAATAAAAAATGCAATATGCTTGATTTGTTCACTGGAGTTTGCGAAGTACAAGTGTTAGAATGGTACTAATTGACTACCTAATTGGGAAACTAAGACTGCTTTTACCTAAACTGCAAAAATAATATCCTGAGTTCCTTCAAAGATTTTAATCACTTTTAATGCTCAATTTTCACGTAATAAGAAACAGATTAGAGTTTTTCAGCAGTTAAAGGATCAGAAACATTTCAGGGTCTGTAAAAAGCACGTCAAATAAACCACTAACGAGCTGATAAAGCACTAAAAATTCCTCTAATAAATACCTCTCGTGTCTCGTCTCTCGTGTGAATGTGCGAGCTTCTTGGTAAATGATTGACTTAATTGTAATAAATTAAATGCAGTGCAGCGTAATTAGTAATGTTACAGTCCATAGTAATAATTACCTGAGATAATTATGAGTCATTATATCAATGCAGTGTAACTAATTCATGCCATGCATCATGTACACTTGTAAAAATGTAATACACAGATTAACATGCAATTTTCCATGTTCTTAATTCTTGACAGTCAAATGAAAGATTTATAGGCAAACATAATTTCGCAATGGTTTTAATAATAAAAGCAGAGAGGACAGTCAGAAATCGTGAAATCCATTCATTGAAATGAAAGCAATTAACTTACGATGAGCATACTATAATAGCTTACGAGTTTGGTATACAGTACCATGTACGGATATTTCATTGATACATACAAACGTCAAACACAAATAAATGGTGTTCTAGAATGTGTAAACTCCGCCGAGTCATCTGTCTTTATAGACCAGTGAACAAAGCACAAGCGATGAATGAAATGTAAATTTTGAAATTTGATTTGAACAGATGGTATTTCGGGAAGATAAAGAGGATAGAAGCAGAAAAGAAGCTGCTTCTCCCTGAGAATGAACACGGAGCTTTTCTCATTCGAGATTCTGAATCCAGACGCAATGATTATTCCTTGTCAGTCCGAGACGGAGACACGGTTAAGCACTACCGAATTAGACAGCTTGATGACGGTAAGAATTACTTAACACAATTCTTGAGAAATATATACTTGCGGGCGAACGCAAAAATGTCCTCTGCCCTTCTGCGAACATGACACTCGAAATTGTTAAAATTATTGAATCATTGATAAGTTTTATAGTTCAGTAGCAATCAAATATGACGAACATAAACATAAATTTCATTCCGCGATCCTTATCGCTTTTGTAATTTAAATTACCCTGTGGCTACACGTTTAAACGCTCAATTTAACATATAAGTAAACAAGCAGATCTCTGATAAGCTTTACGAGGAATAAATGCTCAAATTCAAATTTACAAATTGTCAGATAACAGCAGACATATTTACAGTTAAAAATGAATGAACTATCAACCTCGTTTATCTACGAGATTCTTAAGTTAAACCTTCACACGTCATGAAGAAGATCCTGAATGGCTACACATATAATTGAACATGGTTGATTGTTTGGATAGGTGGTTTCTTTATTGCGAGACGCACGACGTTCCGAACTCTTCAAGAGTTGGTAGACCATTATTCCAAGGATGCGGACGGACTATGCGTCAATCTGAGGAAGCCCTGCATTCAAGTAGAGAAGCCAGTGACCGGAGGATTGTCCCATAACACACGAGATCAATGGGAAATCGAACGATCTTTGCTTAAATTCATGAGGAAGTTGGGTCATGGGCAGTTCGGAGAAGTTTGGGAAGGCCTGTGGAACAACACAACTCCAGTGGCTATCAAGACCCTTAAGCCTGGTAATTTAATCAGTCACAACTTCCTTCTCAAAATTTATGCGATTTTTAGCCCTTTTAATTTATGAATCCCCCCGCCACTATAAATGCCTGCAAACCAGGACACTTCGTCAACTTTGTTGAACCTTGTCAGCATATTATGTAAATGAGACATATGACATGTCAGCACATCAAATCCAAACCCCTTTCTGAGACTCCTACCCATATTTAAGAGTTAATTGGTGAACCTTTGACCTGACCCCATACGATAACCCTATTTTTAGGCACCATGGACCCTAAGGACTTCTTAGCGGAAGCTCAAATCATGAAGAAACTCCGTCACCCGAAGCTGATTCAGCTGTACGCGGTTTGCACACTGGAAGAGCCAATCTACATCATCACCGAACTTATGAAAAATGGATCTCTGCTAGAATACCTCAGTGGGAAAGGTCGAGTGCTCAAAGTGAGTTATTGATCCGTTTCTTCCATTTCTAATGTGTGTACAGTGTTCAGCAAGTCTACGTGTCAAATGCATCTGCTATCATGCGCGCATTTTGCGCGAAGACAATTACTCCAGCTCTGAGTTACGCCTTATTTGTGTGCAAGCGTTACGAAGTTCTAATTCCTAAATCCTAATGTTTGTTTTGATGTCTTGCAGTTAGCTCAACTGATAGACATGGCAGCTCAAATAGCTGGAGGAATGGCGTATCTTGAGTCTCAGAATTACATTCACCGAGATTTAGCTGCCAGAAATGTGTTAGTGGGAGACTCCAACACTGTCAAAATCGCTGACTTTGGTCTCGCGCGTCTCATCAAAGAGGACGAGTACGAAGCAAGGCTTGGTAAGCAACACACATTCCTTCCCTTTACTTTTACACACAGCAATTCAATCAAAAGCACGAGTCAGGATGTCAGGAATACTAGAGGAACAGCCCAACTGCCCGAAATATAAAACTAGCCACCTCCACCTCTCGCTGCACCTGCATTGCATATTTCGTATCAATACAACAGATGACACATTGTGCTACACAACTGAAGTCAATAACATATTGTTTTGACTACGTTCTGGATAGAATTAGAACCACCAGGCAGTCACTATCTGCAATTTTTTTCATTTTCAGCACATCCCAAAACATTCATGTGGTATTAGCACTAACACATGACTTTTAATAAAGGTCAGCACAGGACCATATGTACGCATATTTAACATTTTTATTAAGCAGCTGCAAAAAGTATATCGAAAAAGAACAAATAAACGCAAACGTTAGAATAGGATCGTTAAAAATAAAAAAACTAATCCTTCCATTTGTCCTTAATCAATATCCATCACTAGCATGGGTTACAAGTCACATTCCCACTAACAGTCATAGGAAAAATCTCTTGTTGTGTTTTATGCCCTACTCCTTAGTTTTTTACTTTTAATACATCAATACTCTAACTGCATGAATGAATGCGAGGACTTATCTACTCGAAATTCGAACTGACAAGTCCGCATCCAGTTCCTTAACACTTTTCATAACAAAATTTAGATTTCTTTTACTAAAAGCAAAACTAAACCCTAAGCCCTGAATAGTGACGCTAGTGCATTACCGCGCGTAAAGTGTGAGTGTGCTGGTGCTCGCCTAAGGATTTTTTAGCGGAGGAAGTTAAATCGATTCTTCTCCTTGGTTGTCTGCCTGCGAGGCGAGGTGAAAATCGAGAGGAAAACTGGGCAAAAAAGGGAGAAGAATGTGTGGGGAGGAAAGCATGTGCAGGATAGGCCGGAATCTGGGTGACGTGCATTTGTGCAGTTGGGCGAGAAATAACAGCCCAGCCAGAGTTTGCTCACTCAATCACTCACTCCAAAAACTTGGCTCATTTGTCCTCTAGTTTCCATATATCAAACTAAGTAATCAATGATTTAATGGAAAACCAAAAATGAAAAATTTATAGCGCAATGTTAAAAGAATCCCCCAAAAGTCTCACTTTCCCCGCAACGCTCTAAAAATTTTTCTTTTTTTTGAAATCAGGAACACGATTCCCAATAAAATGGACTGCCCCAGAAGCAGCTAACTATTCGAAATTCTCTATAAAATCGGATGTGTGGTCTTTTGGAATTTTATTAACGGAGTTGGTGACGTACGGTCGGATCCCGTACCCTGGAATGACAAACGCGGAGGTCCTGCACCAAGTAGAACACGGCTACCGAATGCCATGCCCACCGTCGTGCAACGATCGATTGTACGAAATCATGTTGGAATGTTGGCACGCAGACCCCATGAAGAGACCGACCTTCGAGACCCTCCAATGGAAACTCGAAGACTTCTTCACCCTCGACGGGTCAGAGTACAAAGAGGCTTCAGGATCCGGATATTAACTCACCTACTTCTTACATAGTCTCCACACACAACAACTTATTCTTTGTCATTATTTACTTAATCTTACGTCATACTAACCCCAGTTGTGCGTGGGTACTCACTAGATGCTTCAAGACTTCCAGTGTACGAAATGAATGCGTGTGTGTGTCTTCTTCACGAATTTCAAACAAAATACAAAAAAGACACAGCCACAATGTGCGATGTATGACCCAAGGAAATATATATGATGATGATGATTAGATATTAAGCTACACACTTGACTTATACGAAATATTACTGCTTACAACTGCAAAAATCTTGTACAATAATAGGGAGTGTTGAATTCTTGAATTTAAACAAATAGTCAGAGCCGTTTCGTAGACTAATATTATTTGTAGTGCAGAATTTTTCGGATATAATAAATTTTCATCTTCACATAATTTTATTACATAGAAGTCATGAATTACTCGTAGTTTAGTGTGTAATAATTAATAGCAGCTCTAGCTAATTAAGTACATCTAGCTTACCCTTATCTATGCATACTTAATTACACTCAATATTAATTAAATATTCTTACGACGCCCCAAACAATTAAATATTGTCAGTAATTTAAGAAGCTTTTATATGCGCCACATTAAACTATCTTTATACCAATTGACTTGAGAATAAACTTGATCAAACTTTACACTCGGATATATTTGGACAACGTTTTTTGCACTCTGTGTAAATTTTCATCTTTCATCAAAACATACCTTCTCTCCATGCATCCAATTATATACCAAATTCCAATTCAATCACCATAAAAATACTGCGATCGCATAAAATTTCATTAAAATTTTTTCACTCATCGTACTCCTCCATCCAAATCTAACACGTCAAAATCGTACAAAAATGACGTAAAGTAAAAAAATTCTTTAATCCATGAAAATAAAACAAAATTTTATGAAGTTTTCCGAACTCCTCCCAAAGTAAGGATGGGAAGTATTTTCCTTCACTGCCGAGAGAGGAATGAGGGGAGTAAAAATGTTTTGCGGTAGGGGGCAAGATGAGACCCCTAGGGGAGTAAATAGGTGAGTAGCGGTGGAGAGGGGCGAGAGTGGCGCTGCGGTGAGGAGAAGGAGAAGCGCGGCGGCCATGATGAGGAGGGCGAGAAGGTTTGGTTGAGGTTCGCGGGTGCGGGGTGAGTGGGACTCCTCACTCAACTTTCTGCTGCTGGCTGAGCTACACACGACTGACTGCCATCCACTTTTGTGAACGGGCACGAAAATCATCAACACAACTCGCAACAGTTCTTCTCTCCCAAATATATAATGGACGTGGACATTGACATCGGGGCTACGGAGGTGGTCAGCACGCTAAGCGACTTGACGTCGACTACAACGCCACTTCAAGGTAACGTCAGTTTTCATTTGCATGCATATACATACAGCTGTAGTTTCCGGTTAACGTTACCTTTGTCTGACGTGAGGAGATACATGGAAGTATACAAGGGTGGGCATTTGCGTAGGAGTGTTGGGTAGGGCTACGGAGTGTAGTTCCTTAATTATACTCCCTATCCTCTCAATACTACGGATTCCTATCCCTCCTATGTTATTTCTGGTTACGCCACCTATCGATAGCTGACGTTAGATCTAATCGTGTTCCAGATTCCGGAGACGTTTTAAGTGAATTAGACATCGGGAAAATCGCTGTTTCTGGTGAATTCGACATGGATGAGATGGATGGTTTGGGTAAAGATGATGATAGTGGTAATTCATCCCCCAAGAAAAGACGTGATGACGAAGATGTCGTTAATTCAGAAGATAAGGAAAACATTGTCAAGCAATTAAGACAAATGACCCGAAAGGAGTTAGAGGACCTCGTCCTCGTCAAAGTTGTTGAGGCTGTGGTACATCATTCCGACGCTGGTAAAATGCGGACCAGACTTTTGGAACTTCAAGCACAAAAGGATAAAATGTTTCAACGTGTAGGACATTTACAAAAACAGGTAAAAATTTTCTACATTTTGACATAGTTTTTGCATAAACCTGCCACTTTAAATATAGTGGAGAAAATTTAATGTTTACATCCATCTGATAGTTCGAACCTACAATAATTCCGAGATAGGTAGGTAGCATACAGGCAGTGGCTTGTGAGCTTACAGGCAAAAACACTGCGAGGCTTCTGGCATACTGTTTTATCCTACTCTCACCACATTCCACTCATCTCCCCCGTACTTTTCAATGGATTCAATGCATCCTTTGGGCATTTCTTGCGCAATCTTACAGTACACAAACTCACACTGTATTTTCTACTTTTCGATTATTGGACCTCTGCCTGCTGAGTTCTTGAGGTTGCTTAGTGGTGCTCTCTGCTTGTTTTTGCGCCGTAGTCAAATGTTCTTCCGCAACATTACCGAGCGCCCTATGCAAATTGTATGTAGGTTATGGCGTGTTATGGCTGATATTACACAAATGGCATGCATTATGCATCTTCTTAAAATTTAATTATTAATCATTCATAGTATTGCATACAATTTCGATTGAATGGTTGAATGTCCCCAAGCCCCAAACTATAAGCGCAATGATGACGTGACCCGTATTCATATGCAAAGCATCCATTTTGGCGTTGAAAAGAATCATTGAGTGTGTTGGGGCAATGTGACACAAGCTTATCATGTACGGAATTGGCCAAACAGGTTCAAGAGATGAGTCGAGCGTTGAAGCTCCTCGTGGACAACCATAATCGAGACCCTAATAACTTAAATCCTGATAAACCGAGACCACCGCCAATTAAATTTTTCCGCTCCGTGGGATTGCAAGTAGCGACGGAACCAGCGTATAGAAATGGACCTACGAAAGTGATTCACGTCAACCATGATACTCCAATAAACGGCATCAAAGGAATGAATGGACAAGTAGCTTATACGCTAAATGGACAACAACGAATAAGAGGTACTCCGGCTCAAGTTGTCCGAGTAGTCAACGGACAGTCTCCGAACAAAGTCCCGATGCAAGGAGTGCTCAAGTCAGCATCCCGGCCATCTAATGGAAACTCGCCTAACAAGACTGTTGCTTCACCAACAATTGTGGACCTGACTGATGACCCTGCTGGAGGTTAGTTTAAGAATAGCAGCTTTTGAATAATTATAGGCTAGTTCGCTCCGTTTCGCCCTGGGTTGGATGCTTCATGCTCCTAACTATTTGCTTTTGTGATTTTATATTTTGTGTCGCTTTTCTTCACTAACAAAAATTTTATGTGCAGTGGTCACGAGTGGGTCAGTGCAGTATCGAATCGTCAATACGCAACAATCGTCTGTTCAAATGATGCCTTCACAGCAAGGCTATCATATTGTAAATTCAAATGTACCTGGTGGAGGTTTGAAGCCGGTGTTCCTGGCCCAAGGTCTTGGAGGGGGTCAGAATCAACGTGGTGTTCAGACTTTCGTTGTTCGTAATGTAGCACCCAAGACATCATCTCCTGGCACGTTCACCCAGACTCGCCCCTCTGTTACGAGACCTGCTCTACTGGGAACTAAAGTTGCTGCCACTATCAACACGTCCATTACCAGAGCTCCGACACAACTGCAAGGAGTTATTGGCAAGAAGTCGTTCCAACTGGTATGGCTTAGTTGAAATTGGACATCTTTGGGGCACAGTGAGATTTGCAAATTTTTACCTCCTTTTTGTGTTATATAGCCACCTCTGCCTGCTAGCGGTGTTACTCATGCTCCTAGAGGAAAGGTCTCACAAGATCTCCCGGGAAAACCGATTTTAACTTTGAATGAGCAATCGGATGGAATCGTTCTTTCGTGGACGATGAAGTTATCATCAACGATGGCTGAAATGGCTTCGTACCAGCTTTACGCCTGCCAGGAACCCTTAAATTCTTCTCTACAAACTAAACCTTCGAGTTGGAAAAAAGTTGGGGATGTTAAAGCACTACCGTTACCTATGGCCTGTACACTTTCCCAGGTATAGACGTTTTCTGCTTCGCCTACTGGTACCATCAAGCTATTAATAGCCAAAATAATAATATTATCTGGATTTTACTTACAGTTCACACAAGGAAATCGTTACTTCTTCATTGTGCGAGCTGTAGACGCACACGGCCGTACAGGACCTTTTTGCGAAGCAGCGCCCATTGTTTTGCAGAAGAAGTCATCATAAATAAGTGTACTAGTAGTACTAAATGTGATTAACTTTTAGTTTTGATAAAATATATTGCACAGGAAAATTAGGCTGCAACGTTCGATTATGTAACCGCGGTTTTCGGAAATGAGCTCGAAGCATCTGTTATCTCTTGTTATGTACTGAATTTCTTGGGCGTCCCTAACTGGATGGTTTGTGCTCGTATGCAGACTAAAACGACGTGTCTAAAAAATGGACTTTAAATAATTTCAAGATACTGTCGTAGGCTTTCGATAGATATTAATTCTTCGCTTTCTGTATATTTTAAATATTTATGCGTCACAACAACTATTGTGTAGCTTAGGGTTCTGAATTTGAATAAAATACGTCACAGATTGTTTTACATACGAGTTGTGGGTTTAGATTTATCGACCACTTGCACTTTTATAAAGGCAGTTTTAAGCTCTAAAGGATGTTAATTACGATTTCGGTAACGACTTACGACTCTGAATATCATATGGACTAAAAGTTATTAAGCAGAAATGTAATTGGAATATTGACTGAACTTTAAGTTATTTATGGCTTGCTTCAAGTCAAGTGTTAATTAGTTTTGGATGAGATGGAAAATAATTGTTTACTGATCAGAATAGCTGTAACTTTTAAAACCCTATGTTGTATAAATGTAATACTAGTAATACTCCAATAAAATTATTACAACCTATTCCAAAGAAATGTTGTGAGTTAGTGCTAAACGCTAACCACCACCCCAATTGACAATTAATAGAGAAATTCATGGCCTTGAAAAAGTAATCTATTCGAAACATCAGCTATAAAAATCTAAACATTCCTATTCTGTGTGCTTGTTTACATTTGAGCTTTGCCAATAGTCTACTGATAGTAAATTATGGTGAGCTCGCGATTGGCAAGAGTGCTGGAAGTTTTTAAGAGTCATATTAATTTCCGAGGCTCTAAATGATCCTCGAAGAACAGAAACAGATTAGGCTCCCTGCTAGCTTTGTGGAATAGCAGCAGACAAATGTATCAAATATTTGCTCATTTTGGATTCGATTGTGCAGACCGACTACTTATACAACTGGTGAACTTTGCTTGTGTGCAGAAATGTTGAAAGTGTAGGTCTTGTCTTTTAAGGACAAGGTTAAATTATGTGTAAAATTAGGGGTTTATAGTTCCCACGAGGAGTTCCATTAGAAGATCAGTGATCCATTTGGTTTCGTTATTTCCAGTTCTACTGTCACCGATTGAAAATTCATTCCAGTGATTTGTTTTGTGCTATCGGCTTGTTGAGTTCATTGGAATTCTTTAAAGCCACTCAACAGGTCATTTCCCAGGAAAGTCGGAAATGGCTTCAACCTGGAAGAATCAAAGCGAGTCCCTCCAGATGGAAATTGCTCAGAATAGTTGTAAAACTATTCCTCTCGTTGATTTGTTCCGTGCATAGCTGTTGGTGTATTGTTGGATTTCCAAGTTCTGCTTCTGTTAAACATCTACCTGACTGAATCATGGAAATGTTGGGTTTTCCACTGTCAACCACTATGAATGCCAAGGCGAAGTATTGTGTCCCGAATGTCTGTGCGTCAGCAGATTTAGAATTGATAACTGACGACAATAATAGCTACAAAGGACAAATCACATCTAACTAAAGATATTTTCGACTCACCATGAATAATTGAAATTGGTTGAGAGCTTGAGTTTCTTTGGAACACGTACCTATCATGTGTCTGTGTATAGCTGATGAGTTACAGATTTAACCCTTGAAATATTGAACATTGAAGTATTTTAATGCAGTTGTCAGTGTTATGAAACTAACCCGTGTTCTGCATTCATAATTTATCACTAATTGTTGTAAATTTAGAGTGACAAACATCTTTCAAAAGTTGAAAGGATGTAACCAGCTTTAATTTTACTGAATGATTAGATGGTACCGGGTTACCCTCAGAGTTAGTCACAAAACAGTTTTCTAACAGATTGATCGTGCGTCAAAAACGTATTAATAAAGGCGTAAAATTCGCTACTAAATCCTCACCTCAACCCATTTTAGTGCATAAGTTGAAGGATACGCTATTCTGTCAATTCTGTCATCAAAATCTTCAGATAATACAATTGAATCTGAATCGAAGTATCGTCAACGAAAAATAACTCAAAATGATGGTAATTATTTAATACAACACAAAAAATTTTGAACACAGCTATATACACGGTCTGATTGTATAAATATAATTTCGGATTTTAGTTCAATATGAGATCAGGTTACATGGGAATGGTCCTATGCTTCATTTCTTCATTTCTTCTGTCACTTGGAACTATGATGGTCTCGAGAATGACGCATTTCCACCCGATCACGAAGTCCTTCTGGAGATTTGCAGGAACTTTTGTCCCGTCAATCTTCGTTGTCGTTTACTATGCTTTTAAAAAGGAATCTATTACAAGTTCTTTTTGGCCCTTGAGAATGGAGTCCGTCAAGGTTATTGTGTCGCTAGCTGTAAGTCTCTAACATTACTAACACAAGGCTTCATATGTCTAGTATAAATAAAAACCTTCTGGGAATATGGCCTCAAGTGATTAATTTGAATAACTGTAACTTTGAAGTTCCGAAGTTTTTTCGGATGTACAGCAGCCACTCTGCAGTATTACTCTTTGAAATATCTACCTTTGGGGGATTCTTCAGTCATCTGTAACTCTTATCCTGTCTTCGTCAACCTTCTTGCGACTTTGTTCCTAGGAGAAGATTTCGGAGGATTCTTTACTTTTATCTCAACTTTAATTACTCTTGGCGGAGTAGCAATCGTTTCGAGACCAGCAGCAATTTTTGGTGGAGAAGTTGACGTGCATCTCATGGTATTGTCTTACAATAAAGTGTAACGAAGCAAATTTTCAGTCCTACATTTGAATTTTAATCTCTAGACTGGCGTGGGACTGGCTCTCGGTTGCGCCGTTCTGATGGCTTGTGCCATCGTAATGATCCGCCATCTTCACCAAATCCATCATTGTATAACTTTGGTTGGATTTGGGGGATTTGGTACTATTGAAGCTGCCATATTAGCTTGGGGTTTTGATGTTTTCGAGTTTCCTACTGAAGACATTGATATCCTGAAAGCCGTAGCTATTGGTCTGCTTTCATGCGGCAGTCAAATGTTTCTAATATTCGCTCTGAAATGTGATAACGCTGGACCCGTGGCGCTAGTTAAAACTACCGATGTCCTATATGCCTTCATATGGCAAATGATTTTCATCCAAGAAATCCCAGATTATATCAGGTACACTACTTTCTGGCCCAGTTTTTATTTGGGTCAAAGTTTAAAATAATGAGCGTGTGCGTAAGCACAAATAATTGCGGCATTTCCAGTATTTCCCAGTAAGTTTTGGACTCCGTTCATGAAAAATATTTTTAAGCTTCACCAGGTTCATACGTCGTCATTTATTTTTACTTCTTTACCTTCTGTTATCATTCCTGTTTATAAACAAAGCATCATCACATACTTAAATAATTGCTCGTCAGTTCGCTGACTTCGCTGCATATAAATATGTGGAATGTAGATGAGAATTAATGTACTATTTATTATTCCACATGATAGCATCTGTGCTTTCTGAAATTAATAGTTTTCAATCCACTGTCACTTTTACAGACATCGAGGCGTTCAGGCAGTACTAATGTATTTTGTGTTTGGTAATTTGCAGTATAATCGGAGCTGTCGTAATGATGAGTGGAATATTCCTCTGTGGATTCAAGAAGTACATCGCGTCCTTAGATGACAAAGACTCCGTGAAGGAATTCTTTTGGTTTGTTTTAAAATAATCAAGCAACGCATTCCCTGGACTTAATAGTCGAGATAATTAAGACTGTTTCTGAAACGGAACGCGCACTGTATTCCGAAAATCGGAGCTTTATTGTAAACGATTTTAGTCTTCCACAGTCCTGCAACATAATAATATAAACTTACGTGTAAGGTTCAAGCCATTTTTGTTAATTGTTTTTCGACTCTACTATTACATAGCGAATTATAACAATCAATACTACAGCCTTATTATACTAGTAAGTAGTAAGCTATGACCTTATTTAGAGAATAATAACTGTAGCTATTTAAGTCGAGTAATATAGCGTGTTGCTGGCACAATTAGAAATAAAGTGACGTTACGAAAGGAATTTATATATGCAACAAATTGCAACCATTCCTTCGTTCTACAGTCCTACCTATTTGAGGCCACACATAACTTCTTTGCTCTGCAGGATATCGAATATTATTTGGATTCCATATTTATCTGATACAATAAATATTGTCATTATTCAAACACTCATGCGTGCGAGTGCTATCACAAATATGATACACGTAAGGCTAAAGAGCCAACCAAATTCCACAGAAGTATCTGCAAAGCCAGTTTGCCTAACAAATCCTTCAGCAACCTAAACACTAAAAAAATCCCAAGTCAGCCTTCCAGTAGTTGATGTAGTTTCATTCACTATCACTCCCACCACCACTGCTTTAATACCACAGAACTAAATTTTGATACTCAATACTAATGCACGCTAAAGACTAGCAAACGTGTAAATGGGCTACACAATGAACCTACTTATTATCCTTGCTAAAAGATAAAAGCAATGATAAGGCCAATACAATAATAGTATGTTTTCTGGACATGTATCTCTTGGCTGCGAGCTACCAAACAAATAAACGATTGAGTGTGAGTTTCTTGAAGCTGTGGCTTGCCGAGATTAAGGAAAATCTGTAATTAAATTCACATCATAGGGATCCTCCGTATGGACGAGTTGTTGAAGAGTAGCAGCAGCTACAGTGCTACAAACCACACTGGTAGTGTACGATGAGGGACTATGAAATGAAACTAACTGAAGCAATAATACAACATTTGTTCAAGGACATATTTAATATCTGTCCTGCTTTATTCCACGTAATTCTCACGTTCTTCCTAGTAAAACCAAACACAGCAGTACTTCGTAAAATATCCAAATGGGTTTCCAATCCATTGAACTTTTGGTCGTGTTGGCTGTCTCAGTATGTGGTGAGTCGTCTCTGAATAAAGTACAAACCTCCGTTTAATTCATATGTTTTACTCCAGACTTCACCATTCTCCTAACTAATTGACACTACGCAGAAATTTAACAATTAATTTCATCGAGCAAATATCTTCAATTTATTATACAGCTGTCCATTAAACTCTATTGACTGTGCCTACAGCAAACTAGTAATAAAATAGTAGACCACTACAATTTCTATCAATCGATTAACCCAATAACACACTCACTGCTCGTTGTTCAGCAGCATGCAGAGATAATGTCATTTAGAATTCATGAATTATAAATCTCTTTATCGATTAGGCAAATTATGTCAAGAACGACAAACACGGGAGAACTTATCGGATACTCCGGTAGATTGTGGAACTCCCTAACCTCACAGTACAATTTCATATGTCGAAAGTGCTCCAAGTTGTTCACGGACAAGGTCACTTTACGAAAGCACCAATTCACCCATTTGATGGGGAACAAGTCTGCCACGAGTTTCACTTTTACTCTGCAGCAAAAGAAGTCAAGAGCCATCAACAAGTAAGCTCCTCTCTTCCATATACACAATTCGAATAAGACAATCGCACATAACAGTGTTCAACAAGTTGTGTTTGTGTGAGTGTGTGTGTGTCGTTGTATTATTAATTTTTCTATCAAAATCAATCTGCACGCAGTCAAAGTTTAGTCAATAAATCAGAAATCAGAATACTGCTCACACGCTCTTCACAAATATTGAACAAGGTACTGAAGTTTCAAGCTCTTCCTTCCCTTTTCTATTTCAAGGAACACTTCTGTGCATCCTTTGCATCCAGCGTCTTTCCTGAAATCGCAGAAACCTCAAGTCTTAGTACTGCATAAAAATGAAGCCACTCATCGAAGAAGTCAAGGAAGGATTCACACTACAGAAGAAGGACACGCAGGATCTCACAGTTCCACGAGCCAATTAGAGTCAACGCCGAACAGTGCTTGTAACATCGCAAGTTCTTCTATCAAACCCATTCTTGGAAGTTCGCATTCATCAGCAAATCTAAATCTAAACAAGGAAGTTGAATATACTCTCGATAGACAATTAAATAGGCGTTTATTTTCACGCACCAAACAAAGTGGCATTGTTACTTCAAGTAACCAAAACCGTCCAGCAGAAGGAACTGCAAGAAGTCAACCAGAGCAAAGAACTTATGAGTTGAGCTCTACTTTCACATTTCCTCAAGACATAATTAGCAACTCGGGTACTTCTGCAATTACAGCAAAATCTCCAAGTGACAGTTCCTCTAGAGGCAACGCAGACATGGACATCATGGACAGGCACAATACGTGCAACTCATTAACAACCAACACTGAAGATTCATCATACCAAGATACAAATGCAGACGACTACCTGTCACTAATTCGTGCTGGAAGGAATAACCATTTGCCGTATCCTGACTTAAGTCCAACCCAATTGAAACCTGAGGAAGTAGAATCCTTTGCCAATAATATGGTGTTTTTAGTGCCTATTGAATTCGCCCATGGTGTTGGAGAGAATAGAGGAGCAAATAAGAAACTTCTATCGAATGGTAAAGTGAGGAAGAAGTCTAGGTGGGATGTTGTTACTAAAGAAGAGCCTGAAATAACCGATGCTCGAGTTAGCCAAATTGAAGGAGGTGGAGAAGACAGGTTGTTAACTGACTGTGACTCATTCCAAGTAATCCAAGTAGTATTAGTGGAACACGATGAACTAGAATGTGATGTTGATATCATCGGCATTAATGGATTAGAATGCGATGGTAGCAGCAACGGTGGTCATTATGGAGAAACCCTGAGTACACATCAAGCAATAACATCGGGAGAGGATATTAACAATATTAAGGATGTAGGTTTAATATTACAAGACGATGAATTTAGTGGCTCGAACTCCATGAATGATTTAGTTCATTCTAGTCATAGTCATAATCAATATTTCAACTTCAAGTCCGATTGCGACCGAATTTTCGCAGACCTCGATGTAGGAGCTACAGAAACTGTTGACTCTTGTAACTCTAGTTTGCAAAAAATGGAGAGATTATCCAAATCCAAGAGAAAAAGGTCTTCTTCAGCAAACAGAGGTCGAAGGAAAAAGTAAGAATTGTGTATTTATATATTCAGATTATTGCTTGCAGTTCTGGTAGTTATTGCAAATAACCCTACTCTGTATTTTTATTCGGAATCAGCAATAATACGAATGGCTGAGCTGCTGGTGTGATATTAGCAATTGATATTTTGTCTTGTGTCGCTAAAGAATATTCTTATTTGTTCATTCACTACAGAAATGTTACCAATAATCTGCTCAAAACTGTCCTGGACAAAACGCTCCTTGTCCGGATGTCAAAATGTGATAATCATCCTTTGATGCCTAAATTCCGTACGGCTAACCAGGAAAAGCCATCAACTTCAAAAGCTGTAGATAAATCTGCTGAAGAAGATAAGAGTAAAGCTGCCAGTGAGTCAAATTCCAAAATCGAGGTTATCAAATCTCCTGAAAAAGAACAGAATCAGGATTACCAGCAAGACTCTCGGTCCAAAAAGAAGAGGAAGAGATCCATTCCATCCGATGACGAGGATCCTGATGCTTGGAACGTCGTCTGCGAGTCACAAATCGAGTCTGATGCTTCAGGACATCCTGCAATAAAACTGAAGATCAAGCGAAAGAGGTCATCATTACAGGATGAAGAGAATAAGGACATCGCATCTGACAAACAGGGAACCAGCAAAGTTGTTTCACTTTGCCCCGAGACTTCCTCGACGCCTCCGTCATCGTCACGTCCTGTCGATGTCATTACGGCAGGGACGACTCCAGGAACATCTTCGTCATCCAAAAAGGAAGCGTCTGAAGACAAGCGTAAATCAAGGAAGAACAATGAAACCAGATCAAAGCACAGTGACGTCGTCGTCAGCTCCATTCCGCAAAAAATTCCATCTACGAAATCTGCAGAGGAAACCGAAAGTTCGTCTGATGTTCCAGACACTCCGATGTCTCCACCGCCTCTTCGAGTTCGACCTGTTCTCTCATCATCCAGCAGTTCGGATTCAGACACTACTTCTTCATCTCAAGGGACCATATCGTCGTTAGAAGTCACAAGATACGACAGTGGATATTCAGACAGCTCATCGCATGACGAAGAAAACCCGGCTGCTGTTCCTGTTGCACCTCCACCACCACCATCGGCACTTCCAGCTCCATCCAAATGGCGCAGTCTGGGTTCCTTGAAAATGTACATGGATTATGACGAAGACCTTTCTCGCTCAGAGAAACTTCAGTTGACGAAGGATGAGGAGACCGACAAGGAGATTGAATGTAACATTTTAAAAGATAGCCAGCTGGAAATATTTCCTGGGACTTCTCGTGCAGAACCCCCAATTTCTACCCCAATCAACTCCACACAAAACAAAGTAGAAGACGCTCAATCTACAGTTGTAAAACCCCAAGAGACTGTTAGCTCGAACAATTGTTCAGCCACCACCGTTTGTGTTCAAGAAACAACTTCTGTGAATCGTACTGAGCCTAACTATGGCTTTCTGAAACATTACAAAATCAAGAAAAAATCTAGCGCCACCGTCACAGCAGTTCCTTCAGCTAAGGCCAACACCACTGTCGTAGCCGAAGAAAAATCAGTGCCACTCCCAACACCACAGCCAGTCAAGAAAGAGGAAATTAAGACTGCTCCTTTACACCAGGAAACTCTCAAGAAAAGTGAGCCTGTTGCAGAGGAAAAAGTAATCAACCAAGAAACAAAAACTGATAATTCGCCTCGTATGGAAACTTCGTCAAATCAACTGAGAGAAAAGCCAACAAGAGAGATATCAAAGGCAGAAGTTACTCAAGGAAATGAACCTACTTCATGTCAGAAAACTGACGATGTTTCAGACCCTGAAGATCTCCCAGATGATTTCTCTGAACTTCAATTGGACATGAACTTTGTACCTGATTACACTCCTTTCTCGCCTCCTTCTGAAGAATCTTCGGAGCCACAAACTCCCATCTTTTCGCCCCTGAGTGTTCGTGGACAAGATGCAGTTGATACAGTTCAAGAATTTGTTGAAGAACAAAAGCAACAATCAGAATCAGAACCAGTCCCAGTAATTGTAGAAGCGAAAGAAGCTGAGAAAGAAACTTCTCAAACGGCCAGGGAAGAGCCTCTACCGCCTAACGTTGCCTTCATTCTGAGCGACCCTCGACTTCGAAAAGCTGATAGTGAAGCCTTATTGCTTCCGGCAAGGGAAGAACATTCACCGCCTAAACTAGACTTCATTCTAAGCGACCCTCGACTTCGAAAAGCTCATAATGAAAATGAAGCTTCATTGCTACCGACAAGGAAAGAACCTCCACCATCTCAAATAAACTTCATTCTGAGCGATCCTCGACTTCGAAAAGTTGGTAATGCAGCTTCATCACTTCCAGCAAGGGAAGAACCTCCACCGCCTATAGTAGACTTTATTCTGAGCGACCCCAGACTTCGAAAAAATGTTAATAGGATTTACGACAGAGTAAACAAAGAAACTATCGCCAACAACACAGAGATAACTTGGGATCAACCACCCACAGCTGAATCCCAGCGTCGTTTCCAACCAGCCAGAAAATGTTCTACAGAAAAGGTAGCAGGCTTCGGAAGAAATATTTTCATTCGTGAATCTCCACCACCCAGATCCAACCATTTCCAACCCCGTTGCGATCAAAATTTCCCCAAAAATGGGAACAGGGAATACGGACAAACAAATCCAAATGGATCTGCTGGATTTCCTACAAAATATGGTCGAAATAATCAACAGTTTAAAGAGGTCAATGGAGGATTAAACAGGAATTCTGGTAGACATTTCCAACAGTCATATGGCTTAAGAGATCGAAGCCGGGACAGTAGCCGTCACCGGGATTACCGTCAAGCTCGTGAATCTCGATCCAGATCTAAATCGAGGGAACGAGACAGATATCGAAGCAAAGCTAAGCGACGACGACAAGAAAGAAGTGACAGTTCTTCAAACAGCAGCAGCAGCAGCAGTTCATCGTCATCGTCTTCATCTCAAGATACATCACCAAGACGTAAACGAAGAGGTTCTTCTAGTAGCAGCCGTTCTAATGCCAAATCTCATGAAATCCCTAAGCATCAAATTGCATTAAACTCAAAGGCCAAAATCAAATCAAGAGATACAAATACACTGGAATTTTTTAGTGGACTATGTCAGATCTGTGGATCCCACTGTGACTTCGAAACAGCTTCAACTCACTACTGGAATGGAAGCAAGGATAAGCCATACTCGTGCTTCACATGCTACGGGACTTTCTCAGAAACCAAGTGGAAGATCCACAATGCCGTGTGCGTCGACACAAGCGACAGAGAACCACTTGGTTCAGCGTATCTGTACGAAGGAGACAAACCACACGACCAGCACAAACTGAAGGAAAAGCGAGCGTTCATTTGCTCGACGTGCTTTAATTTCATGTCCATCAAGGACTCGGATGTCGATCTTTAATTTACCTTAACGCAAAGTCTGTAAAACTGATGTAATATTATCCTTAAGTTATTCTATACTGATTTTTAAGTGATTAGAAATAGACTGCAATTATCTTATACATACAAAAATACGATTTGTAAAGTGTTCATTTTATTTCTTGTAATAATCTCTCACGGCCCAACCTCTCAATTTAACTTATTCAGTTTTTGGTACATCATTACTAAATTCTAGAAGTTTGGTGAATTGAAAGAAATGTAGTTCTACTCATCTCTGTAATTCTTAATAATCCGAATTTTTTTTATTTTTGGAACAGTCTACACATTCCTTATGAATAGTCGTGTAATACACGAATTCTAAACATTTAAAAAATATGTACGCACAGAATATAAAGTCAAAAACATTCATCTGTTGTATGTTGTTAGTTTGTTCTAATTCTGTCTGTCTGAATTTAATTTCATAATCATGTATGTAAAAATGCAATTCGGTCATGACTCGAATTGCCAATTGTATGAATTTTTTTGAAAATAAACGAGAATTTCAAGTATTTAATTAATAAACGTGATACAACACATTTAGTCATTAATTTGACATCTCCTTGTACACTTCCACTTCGGCCATTTCCGGTGGAATCATTGTGATACTCCGAATTTTCGAAAAGAAAATCTAAATCCCAAGCAGCTCTAAGATTCATTCAAGTCACAATACCCCTAAATGGAGCAACCACGAAATGAACAAAGAGAGCGAAGATGTGTGAGCAAAAGTAAACCCGGTTTTCATTTCATAAATAAACATTCCAAAGTATATTCATTTTTGAATTGAATTGAAATACTTTAGTGAAGTACAATTCACCAGCGATTGAGAAATGTCGAAGGGACCTACTTCAAACACTTCGCGTCACAATCCAGTGCTGATGTTCCTTCACGCAGGGACGGCACATCGTCCGGGAACGAAGACGGTGTTTTCCATTCCAGGACCTTCGGTGGGGGGAGTGGAGGCGAACTTCTTCTCGTCCTCAGGGTCCCTTTCGGCCAGTGACTCAGCCTCCTCCTCCTCAGGGTCTCCGGCGAAGAAACGCTCCCGTCCTCCACCAGTTCTCTTTCGACTCCCTACTGAGGATGAAGAGCGACTTCCTCCACCGCCTCCTCCGAATTCGGATGTCATTATGGTCGTGTCGTCCCCTTCCAAACTCCTCCCTGTAATTGTTCCCATGTCTCCATCTTCTAGACGTCGCTTTATGGAGTCGAAACCGGCAGTATACAATGCTGTGGCAAGGCTGTTTGGATATGTCACTGAAAAGCCTTTACCTGACAGTGGAAAATCTCATTCTCATGTTCCGGTATGCTTTGATACTTTAACTGCTTATGACGCCCTAATTGAACGATGTTAAAATTTGTTTTGGTTTGCCTTGTAGAAACAAACGACGCCGGCGGAGATAGAGAAATGTCTACGTTGGATAAGAAACACTGCACCAGATTTATTCTGGACGGGATTGAGTAAGGCTAAGCAAGAACCGTTGAGCTGGTTGAAATGCTTTGAAGTTGTTCATCAAGCAGCGACAGGAACTGCTCACAAGTTTGTGACGCTCATGGAGAAGTCAATAAAGCCTGGAGATTATGTACAGTCCGGTGCCAGGGTCATAGAATCCATCCCATTTTTGTGTCGAACTCTTTCCGGAGTACTACTTGCATCGGAGAAACAGAGAAAATTTCAAAGTGGTACTGTTGATGGAATTTTGGAGCAGTTCTACATTTACGGACTGAGAGCTGTGATGAGAGTTAAAGAATCTGCTATGATTTCCCCCAATGCAATGGAAGTTGATCCACTGGATACTGAAGCGTGTGTGGGGTGCAATGATTCCCCTTGCATTTGCCCGAAAGTGGCAAACTTGTTCAACGAGGCTAATCTGTAAGAAATCTCGTAGCATTTTATTTGATGTACGTGCACACTTTTACTAAAGCAGCGATTTTTACTATTGCAGTGCAATCCAAGGATTGGGGTTGATGGATGAGCTTGGAGGACCTGTTCTCTATACCGTCATAAAGACTGAAATGAGACAGAAAGTCATTGGACTTGGAACTGATGAAGTTGACGAGTCTCATATTGACGAACTGCTAAGTGTAAGATGCGAGAGGATTGTTTTGCTTGTAGATATTTTCATGTTACACAACTACGCGCTTAGGGAATAATAATTTAATTCAAAACACGATATTTTGTTATAGTGGTTGTACACTAGAATATCAGCATGGATTGAGACGATTTATCCACACTTACAAAGTGGCGAAGCAAAACCTGAAAAGAAAAAAATGGAAGATGATTTTAAACTGATGATGCTAGAAGTTTATGGGAAATCTATAATCAAAGAACTATTTTCTGTGATTATTGGTGAGTCTGTGCTTCTGGCTGTTATTCTAACATTTTACTTCATCACACAGCTGATTGTATTTTTATTCTTATTACGAATTAGAGTTTCCTGAGTCCCAGCCAATGCTTGACGATTTGAAAGTTTGCATGAGAGAAGTAAATTTACGCAATGAACTGGTTAGTGGCTTGAAGTCATCTTTGGAACGAAGACTGCTGAATGCTGGAGTCAATACAAGTGATGTTTTAGAAGCTTATGTAGCAACAGTTCGGGCTTTGAAATATATTGACCCCACTGGAATCCTTGTTCAACTCGTTACCCCTCCTGTTCGGTAAATATAATGATCAAAACTTCAATGCCAAAAAAAGCTATGAATAACTTACGAACTAAACTTTGTTGCACGTTATAAAAATATAAACAGGGAGTATTTGAAACACCGAGAAGAAACAGTTAGAGTTATTCTTGTAAGCCTAACCGAAGAAAGTGGCGAGTTAAATGAGGAATTGGCGAGAAATCCTACGAATTTGGACAAACAAAATAAAGCCACTATGTCCAATTGGGAATCGTGGGAGCCTGGTAAGAATAATTATTATTAAATTCACTATCAGCTTTGAAGTATTGATATTGTCACTTACTCCCCTGCTTTATGTTTTTTTAACAGATCCGATTGATGTGCCGAAGGATAAACAGAATTTGAGAAAGTCAGATCTTATCGAGGCTCTTGTTTCTATTTATGGGTCGAAAACCGTGTTTATCGATGAATATAGAGCACTATTAGCTGATAGATTGCTAAAACTTCCTAAACCTGGTGCAATTACGAGAGAAATCAAATGTCTTGAATTACTGAAGCTGAGGTTTGGGGAATCTGATCTTCAGAAATGTGAAGTCATGTTGAAAGATGTGGCTGACTCACAAAGACTCAACACTAGGTTTTACGAAGAAGAAGGAGCTGTACTGGCAAATGAGGTAAAAGTGGCACAACAAGTTTGAATGATTTTAATAATTTAGCTAGTATTGGTGTTACTAATTCCTGGTTAATCATATAAAAAATGTATTTATAGGATGTTCATGTTACTGGTTTGATTGTGTCTGCTCAATTCTGGCCAACATTTAAACAAGAAGAACTTGAGCTTCCTCCACCTGTTGCAGCTGCCCTTGAAAAGTATACGAAGTCTTTTGAAATGATAAAGGGAAATAGAACTTTAGAATGGCAAAAACATATTGGAACTGTTGAACTGGAAGTAGAGCATGATGGAAGTATACTAACTCTCACAGTTTCTCCAATTCAAGCTACCATCATTTACCACTTTCAAGAAAAAAGTACGCAGTACGCAAGTTATCAATTATTAATTCCAATAAGAAATCAAATATTTTATTTGAATGCTTGGATATCGCACAGGTAAATGGAGCTTAGATGAACTAGCCCAAGTAACTGGAACACCAGCCTCGTTACTCAACAATCGTATAGGATTTTGGATTTCAAAGGTTCGGTTATTTCTTTTTATTTGTTACTACTGCCGTTCAGAAATACGAAATTCCGGTTCCAGAGGCTTTGGTTCAGTCCTTCCATTGTAATAATTCCAATCATACGAATTTTATCAAATCAATGCTGGGAAAGCAAGTCATTAACAAAATTATTGATTAAAAATAAAATGCGCACAGCAGACAGATTAGGTTCCTGGGTTTAAGCAGTATGGCTTAAAACTGGGAACCTAATCCTTTTGACTTTTGTAACATATTTTCGAAATTATTCAATCGTTGCTCGCACACCTGTAAATAATTGAGCAAGTCCTCAACAATAAACATAATTAGAGCTACCGACAAAACTCCTTTTACGCAAATGAAGTTAACTTTTACATATTTAGGGTATTATCATTCAAGTTGGACAAGGAGTTTTTGCCTTAGCTGACAGTATAGGCGAAGGGTCTCAAGCCACAGGAGTGATTCCAAGTCACATAGAAGAGGCTGACAGCGACAGTCCGATGGCTTCCACATCCTCTCAGAGAGCTACAGAACTTCAGGTACAGCAAGATGACCTTCTAAAGTTATCGCTCATAACCCAGTAAGCTTTCCAGTAACCTCAGATTTACAAAATTAAATCTTATTTCACAGATGTTCTGGTCATACATCGAAGCGATGCTTACCAATCTGGAGTCCCTACCACTTCCAAGAATTCATTCCATGTTGAAACTCTTTGCCACAGTAGAATGCAGCTCTGAAGAACTTCAGAAATTCTTAGATGAAAAAGTTTCTCAAAACCTTCTCGTATATTCAGCTGGGCAGTACCAGCTACCAAAATAAATCAAATGCCGACGCATATTTCCCAACAAGCACAAATCACTCATTCTTTTATTTTTTAAATCGCTCATGCGTCATAAATAATATGCAAAATTCCAGAAACTCGCATATGAATTTTGGAAGTGAGACATGGAGGAGCATAGAAATGAAACAGTTGAGGTTCGCGGAGGAGTGAGTCCAACTTCCACGTAAATTCTCAGCTTTTGGCTCAGGCGAGTCCACACTGGGTTCTTCGTTCGAGAAAGTGCAAGGTGACTTATTCACTCGTCCGCAGTTATCCCCTCCCCAACCGTCTTTCAAATAATTTCTCATGAAAACCTCTTTGTTCCCCAAACTTTCGGAAAACAAACTCAATCTTTCGAAATCCTCTTGGGCAGTCGAAAACTTTCAAAATTCCGGTTTCTACGGATTTCCAGCTGAGGTAATTTCCGAAACCTAAGTGGAGCGGGAGTTTTGCAAGCTTTAAATGTTTACTGTTTATTATTTTTGAAATGTAAAATTGTTTTGTTTACTTGCAGACGCTAATCCATCTTGACTGTTTAGTTTGACATTTCGACAAGATTGTCTTGGAGTTTGAGAGTTTGGAAGCGTTCGCTTTTCCTTTGAGTAAGGGAGACAAGACGATGGAGGCGCAGATCATTGAACAGGAAGAACTAGACTTGTGAGTTTAGTGTTAGTTTTCATACTAAAGAAATGCTGTGCTTAATGATTGATTACGATGGTAGATTAAAAATTTATGTTATGGGATTTTAGATGTATTCCTGAAGGTGTAGAAATAAGCGTCACAACAACAGAGCCAGAGACGGTAGAAGTCATCACGAGTGAAATCGACGGGTTTGACGTTGAAGAGTGCGAAACAATGTTGAATACGGATGTTTCAAATAATGCAGGTGCTGTTCAACTGAATGAACCTCTGCGTATGGAGTATTCTAATTCTGGTGAGGAAGAAATTGAAGAAGGGCCTTTTGACTGCGATCAGTGTGGATTATCTCTAAGCCAAAAATCTACACTGGACAAGCACAAGAAACAAGTTCATGTAGATGAGGCTTTCTACGCTTGTGAGTTCTGTTCGGCCACGAGAATTCACTGGAGTGAGTATTATGCCCATCAGTGCACCAACATGGAGAGTAAGCCACTTGTCTGCCCTCAATGTCAGAAGACGGTGTCAACTAAAAAGCAGCTGGGCATCCACGAAGAAGTTCATGCACTCCAAAGACGATTCGCTACGAAGAAGTTGAACAACTACTTCGTGAGGAAGTTAGAGGAAGCTGAGGATCCGGTGACTGACTGGGGTTCCAAGCCTTTCATTTGTGGAGTTTGTGGGAAACCTTTTGGAAAACTTTATGAAGTGGAATACCACGAGAAACTTCATAGTGAAGAAAGACCTCCTCCAAACTTTTGCAAATCTTGCGGTCTTCGCTACATAAATAAAAACGATTTGAACAAACACGCTATGAAAGGATGCAATGTTAAATACTCTGTGAAGACACAACCCCTTCCTGTCCAAAGCTCCAGTAGTAGTAATTGATAAAATACTAATTTTTATAGTTTTTATGCTATTTCCGTACTATATCTTTGATCTGTCACCTCCTCGCGCATAGTTAAATGCAAATTGCCAAGTAAATATTAATAGATTTTTATTCAGTGTAACCTGCTACAATTTATGATTATAACCCAGTTCAGACTGATAATATTTAACTCGTTTAAAGTTTTAATATTGTAACTATTTACTTGTGTAATAAATCGACAAAGTTATAAATAATTTCTCTTCTCACTCAGTCTTGTGGGTACTTTAAAGATTACTTACACTAATTAATTTGCTTACTTACAAGCAATGTCCTAACCACAGAACTAATGCCATAACTTTCTCAGAACTACTTTTGTACGACAAACACTACTTAATTGTTCACTTCGACTCGACTGCAATCGGAATTTCTTTCGGTTTAGCAGCCTCCACTTCCGGCAAAGGAGCTTCGATTGTCAGCATACCTTCCGGAGTAAGCAAACTCTTAACTTCTTCCAGCTTCACGTTCTCAGGCAGAGTGAACGATCTGGACATCTCGTGATACATCCTCGATCTCCCGTCATCAGACTTCTGCTCAACCTTTGCTTCAATAGTCAAAACTCTGTCCTTCAAGGAAACTTTAATATTCTCCGGGTTGAAATTTTCTCCAACATCCATCTTCAGAATATACTTTCCACCGTTCTCCCCTTTAGTCTCCGTTTCCACTGTAGGGAAGAACCGAGACTGTGTCACTGAAAGTGGATCGTAGAAACTCCTGAGGGGTGATCTGAGACCAAAATCTCCAAACGCTGCGTTCATGTCCCTTTCCATTCGAGAAAACAGTCTCTCCATGTCCTCAAACTGTCGTGAAACATCCACCAAAGAAAACGGAGATCTTCGGAAGAAAAGTGTTCTCTGAGGATTAGCCGTGATCAACTCTTGGCGAACAAGAGGAACGAGAAGTCTGCTGCAGCGATGCATGGTTCTGACTTACATACAAAAGATAACGCACTGATAAGTAAATTAAGTAATTCATTATACTGAGAAAAGTATTGAAACTGTCGCTTACTTTCACTTTCACTTGTCTCAATAAAGAAATTCTCACGGTGGGCGTCTTTTCCTTTTGTCTCACGTAAAATCCTTTAAACCAATTCAGTTTTAGAAAATGAAACTTCGATAGTGCTGACTTTTCAATCTTTTCTTGTGCGCTCTTCTCCAGAAACTGAATCGCAATTCGTAAGTGTCATACCCTCCAAGCTTATATACGCGAAACTCTCGCAATAGCTTCTCATGTTTTCATCAGCCCTTGACAGTCCCGAACATCCGACAGCACTCTGCTGTTTTCACGCACATTCTGTACCATGTGAGATTCGCCTAGAATGTTTTTACTTTTAGCACACTGCACCTCCTGTTTTTCATTCTCATACAATCATTACGCATTCATGTCTTCATGTGTCCATAATGCTACCTTTAAAGAATAAAAGTCCAAGCAATTACATCCCTTCGTAAACATGCAGTACCGCCAGTACCCACGAACTATCATAATTGCCAATAATACCAATACAATTGCAAAAAAATCATAAGCAGAATTTGTTAACCCATGAATTGGTAGCTTATATTCGCGAGTAGCTGTACGCATTCGCACAAATTCGCATCATATATACAGGGAGGAGGTTATAGTGGAGCAGTAGCTGGAAACTTCGACCAATTTCTGAGTACCCCATAGGCTAGAACTTGTATATCAGTTGGTGGATCAGTACTGAGAATATACGTACATTTCATGGGCAGAGAATGAAACCATTCCTCTCCTCCTGTACAAATCCAATGGGATGGGATCTGCGAGAGGAGTTTCAGTTTCACCAAACCAGCCTCGGAATATAAAGAGCGAAGAAGTTCTACTGTACTTGTGTGCACACAGGAGAGATGATGTTATGCAACATTTTACACAAGAAGATATGGACGAGTAAGTTGTAGTTGATCTGGGGCTTTTGACTGGAATAGACTGATGGGAGCCCAACAGAATGGAAACCCGAATAAACCCCCGTACAATCTCCTTCAATATTAGACCCAATCTGCCCTACTAGTCATATTGTAGTAGATCTTAGGACAAAAAACACAAAAGAACTTAATGTATGCGCCCACAATTTAAAAATCATGTATTGGAACACACTATTAGGACCTTGTAACTTTCAAAATTACGAATAAAAATTCCCCATTCGTCGACCAAAAATTTATTTACCACGAACAATGGACAGAACAGTGTAAAAAGTATTTTCACGTAGATCTCAAACCCCTCTACTAATTACAGAGTGGTTAGTGCCACTAGGTTTCCTTACAAATTTTTGGCACTAACCAAATCCTCCTAAAGGCAGAATACAACAAAGTTAACTAACCACATCGAATTCCATAAACTGTCAAATGTGCTACTATTACAACTACTGACCTATGTTTTCCTGACCACACAACCTTCGACCAGAACAACATCGCAACTATTGTACAATTGTTTAACACACTTGGAGGATTTCCAAGTGATACAACAACTCACTTCTTCATGCAGAGACATTTGACACTTGTGCAAATAGTTTGGTAACAAACATCTCCTGCAATCAATGGAGACCGAGATAACCCCGGATATCACGATAAAAGAAGAGATCCTTGACTTTCCAGACTCTGAGTTTCTAGACGCCTTATTGTGCAGCACTAACAATGACGATCAAGATATCAAACCCCCACAGCCCCCTGAAATCGGGTCTAGAAACAGTGCCTTCCAACCTTACAAGGTATAAATTCATCAAATTGATAACCTCGGACATTTGATATCTTCAAGTTCATCCCTCACTACGCACAAACCTGTTTATATAGCATTGCATAATTGTGAACTGACGATTGACCTTGTAAATTGTAATTGCAGCCTTTGACAATCCTCACCAACTTACAAAGAGGAAATGTCAAAACTTTATGCAAAGATGCACCTCCACCTCACCCACTCACTTTTCAGGAACGGGCAGCTAAAGGGAGTTTGACTGAAAGTGACATCGATGGTGAGAGTGGAGTTAATTACCTTGGACATTTAAAACCTGAGATGCTTTACAACTCTAAATACTTTTCTCTCTAAATATTCAGAGACAAATGCGAACTCAGTGGATGGAAATGGACTAACGGCAATAATGTGGGCTGCATTTCACGGGAAGGTGGACATGATCGAGAGCTTCGTGTGCAAAGGCGGAGACGTGAATGTGGGAGGACCTGATGGTCAGACGGCCCTAATGTACGCTGCAGCGAAGGGCCATGTGGAAACGATCAAGTATCTCATATCAATAGGAGCGGAGGTGGAAGTAGAAGACGACTACGGGAACACAGCTTTAATGCATGCTGCCAATGTAAATCAAATCCACAGCATGAACGAACTCTTGAGTCACGGTGCGTCAATCACGAAGGCCAACTTCATTGGAGACAACGCATTCGACATCGCGTACACCAAGGGAAATAGGGCAGCGCAGTACAGTATGGAACTTCATCTCAAGAAAATTCTCGAATCTAATACTGCCGATTAATCGCAATGTCTTTCTTTACGTTTGTACAAATTACCAATTATTATTATAATGTATTATTACGTGGTTGACGTCTGTGACATTTGTGACAACCGATATAATCATTTAATATATTGTGACAAGTTTATTGAAACAAACAGTCATGTGTTTTAAATAAAAATTACTTTTAAAACTGAGTCATACTGTCATGATATCATTCATAGCTTTGATTGCCTGAAATAATGAGTCATCCTTGCTTTCATTTACACTAAACTCCAATTTCATAGCTTTCAACTTTGGATAACTTAACATTTCGCATTCGAATTTCCATACACGGTTGCTTCGTGTAAGACACACACGCAGTGCTTCCTTATGGTTTATTTGGCACTTAATTATTGTCACCGCAGTTTTTGTTGTCACCTTCACTTGCGCATCTGCTTCCACACGAGTTCCCAGTTGCATGTCATTTGCATCAATCATTTGTATTCCACAATTGGATTGTTGTGTTCAAGTGTTCACACACAAACACGAGTTCGATGAATGCCTTTTGCTTCATTCCCCAATTGCAATTTATACTTACAATAAAAATATTGCTAAATCCGCGATCTTCTACACTCTAGAGCTTGCTAATATTCTAATGATTGTGATACCAACGAGGGAATTATTTTTTTCCAGTATACCGTCGAGTATCAAGCGTTTGCTTTACACCTGCGAAATGCATCTGTAATTTCTTATATCCTAATCATGTAAATGTAACATATGCACAGCATTTTTCAGGAATTGTCTAAGGTCACCGGAGATTATTATAGACTTCCACACTTCCACACACGATTAGTCTGCAATCCCATCCTAATCCTCCTTTGTTATGTACTACGAACAAACACAACAACTCTCCTTGTTCTAATTTGCTTAGTTCATATTCAATAATTCAATCTCATCATATAAATAGGAGATGCTCATCGATGAAAGATTGTAATTGATCTTTTGCAATACTATTTGCTTACTCACTCAGTAGCTCAATAAGTCTCAAAAGAGCTGCAGTATTATGATGAAAGTTCAGGTTGTGCTTTGGGGGGCTTGTCTCCTTGTAGCAAAGCAGTCGTGTGTCCTAGCAGAATCGGAAGATATTCTGGAAAGTCCAACCGTAACTTCTTTTGGGGACTGGACCACTTTTCAGAACTGCACGAAAGGGTCTCTGGTCACTGGTTACCAGCTGAAGGTTGAGGAGTACAGCGGACGGTTTGACAACACGGCGCTCAATGGAGTTCGATTCTTCTGTGGAGGGTCTGTTTTCAAAAAAACTCAGAATCTGACTGCTGCAGGGTATTATGGAGCGCCTACCAAAGAACGCTACTGCAACACTTATGCCAAAGGGTTCCAGATGAAATCCCAAAGGTACCAGGGACGCTCCAGGGATGATGTGGCTGCCATCAACTTGAGATTGATTTGTGCAGATGATACAACTATTGAAGCGTACAGTGAGAAAAATCCGCATTCGTATAAAGACAGTTTGTACACGAAGGAAATCGAATGTCCAGTGGGTATGGGAATTTGTGGTCTCCAGGCGCAAATTGAGAAGCCTCAGGGCGTAGGTAAGCTCTAAAGTCAACGGCTTACAAATATAGAGATAATGGTGCAGAATACATTTTACCGTCTATGATGTATTCTCAGGTGATGACACGTCCCTTAATAGAATAAGGGTGAAATGTTGCCCAGCTGCAGTTCAAGCTACCACCACAGCTGCGACAACCACGGCAGAAACAACCACCACCGCTGCAACAACCCCAACCACGGCAGAAACAACCACCACAGCTGCAACAACCCCAACCACGGCAGAAACAACCACCAC
>JAQGAC010000069.1:0-55963 GCA_034696585.1 Isotomurus maculatus | reverse complement strand
AATAATTTGCATTTTCCATATCATTTCATACAAGGAATTATTATATGCCTGCATAATCGTGTGGGCTAGCAAACATACTGCTAATTGAGGTTTTTAAATTTGTTAGGGAGTTTTTGCCAGATTAAGACTTTGAGAATTTTCAAAAATAATTAAAACACGTAGCGCGACCTAGAATTTACATATTTCACCTGGAATCATTAAATTACAACTTATCAAGTAATTCAAGTCCTCGATGAGCTTCCCAATAAGGATTAATGATTTGTAAGAGACTTTTGGGGATTCAAAAAACATGTAGCCCGACTCATTTGGTTAAGTTACAGCCTAACAGGTAATTCAAGTCCGCATCAATCTTTTTCTAGTCTCTGTTTCCGATAGGACTAATTAAATAAGCTTAATTTATTACTTATTCAACCTTTAAGTATACTATGTAGATTATTGCAGACAACTCTGCTGCAACAATTTGTTGCAGAAGTCAGCAACCTCCATCCGTGTTGTTTTGTCTCGCAATGTCAGGAACACGAAATGTGCCTGAAAAACCACCAGGCTGCCCATCCTTTCGGGAAGCCTCCGAGACAGTCTGAACTCCTGGCCTGGCCATAACTCATCAGTGAGACTTTCGAATAAAATCTGCGAAATTACATCACTGTAGTAAAATCAACTGCTTTCACGATAAGTATATTTGGTGAGTACTTACTTGAATTATTTGCCATGTCTTATGATGATCTGCCGCAGAGCGACAGTACTCCAAGGATTTTGGGGTTTTAAACACAAGCATTTTTGCTTAGTCCTCAAAGTAAACATTGAAGAAGTTGGACATGATTGACCTTAGAATATTGATTTCGTTGTGTCCGTTGCCAGCTCTTCAGAATGTCTTTGAACTTGCTCTCATTCGCTTAATACTGGGCGTGCTTATCCTCGAAATACTGATCCATGTCAGTTGTTTCTATGTTACAGATTGTGCATACCTTGTATCTTTTTATAAGCGAGTACGCTATGCGATGTGGTAAGCCGTCTTGCCCCAATGTGAACCTGTAGGCGATTAATTGAGGGAAGTTAAATTTTAGTCCCATATCCATGTGTTAAGGGTCGTTGTTGTTACCGTTTCCTGTCCGGGCTGTTGTTCTAAACGACTCAATTTTACATCCTCTTGTTAAAAATAAGGGACCCTTACTTTTTTGAAAAAAGTTTTTATTTGTACTTAGGTGAGCTTATTTACCTCCAAAAACCTTACGTAGCAGACTCCCAACTTTTTCCAAATGTGTTTTTCGGTGACATTTGTGTGAAGGTTAGGTTGAACGCTCTCTGCAAAGCAAAAGAGTTGTTAAATACGCACTGTGAAATTCTGGCTAGACATTTTTCTATGAGATGACCTAATTTTTGTATTTTATATTTAAATACACCGACCTAATATTGGTCTCCCGATGCCGGATTATTCTGTTCGGTAGAGCGCTAGACGAGATGGATTTCTCGTTTAAGTCTGACGACGGGCTGAAGTAAGAAGAAAGCAGGTAAGAATCAAACAATTCAGAATGGAACAGGGAAATGTGATTTTCGCATAGGGGATAGTTCATAGCCTGATTCTTGCCGATTTGAGTCATCATTTTCTGGCTTAACTTGACATTCGTGAAGTACGTGTTCCCGTAGATGACGAGTATTTTGCTCTCTTTCATGTTCTGCAGCAACTTTGATGTAAACAGTAGCAAGACCCTATTGATGGTTCATGCATTCGATAACTTTCTGTGTCCACTGGATTGAAAAATTTTCATTTTCAATCCATTCGTTAGTAATGTAGGAGTTTTTTTCCTCGGAAATTTCCAAGAGTGCCAAACCTAGAGTTCAAACACGCAAGAGCTTGCTTGTTAACCAGATGCAACCGAAAACCATTTAGCCTACTAACATCTAAAGATTGATTGTCATTGACCTTCATCTTAGCAGTTTTTTTCGGTTTAGGTCAGTCGTATTGGTAAAGTTGAGTTTCCCAATATAGTTTGTACTTTCCCCCTACAGTCACGACACTCACACACAGTTTTTTGCTACTCCATTATTTACTTCAAATGTTTTCCCACCTTGGCTTGATTTGCCACTTTCATTTTCTTCCACCGATTCAAGCGCTGTTTTTTCAGTGAAACTATTTTAACAATTGTCGAATATCTTTTAGGGGCTGATATCCTTTTGGAAGGTATTCGCCAATGTGCCTGTGAACTAAACTTGTGATTGTCCAAACAATTGGTTCAAATGACAATGGCCAATAGATGTGGTAGATATTCCTTCTGTAAGCTCAATGGGTCCAACCTGTTCCTCCCTGACGAATTATGGTTTTAACTTATGCGACTTTTCCCTTCCTCATTTCATAATATATCTTACAGGCTGAACCACTAAAGCTTAAATTTAGATTTTCATGAGTATTGCTTAAGACGAACCTTTTGACCCTAAATCAGTAACACAATATAGTTATGCATCCGCATAGGTTCTTTTCATGCAATGAAAATAATGTTTTTACAAAAACAAATGGTTACATTTTTTAATTGAGTAAAATAGGTGGCATCAAAGTGTAGTACATAAATACCCAATTTGTCCACTTCATTAGACGAGAGTATCTTATCCGACAGAAAAGATGAAGAGTTTGTTCTAGTTATTCTAAAGAAGGGAATGACAAAATCTGTATCCTCATGTAATCGTTCTTGAGGTGAAGGGGAGGAAGCCCCAACCTTCTCCTCAAACTCAAGGTCCATCGCAGGGTAACGCTGCATCCCTTTTCTCTTCTTTTTAATAAAATCCCGTACCATTTGCTTTTGGTGAAAAGCCAATGTAGTGTATGGATACCAATCTTCATAAAAGTTTAAATAAAAATGTTCATTCGTGGGATTCTTTACTTCAATCCTCGTGACATCTAATCTCACTACATTCCAAATAGTGATGAAAATCGATATACCAGATGTCGACTTAGACTGTAAATTTAAATGCACACATCAATCCATTCCCTTAAAAAGAATTGCACACCTGCAATATTTACAAAATATGGATGCACGTACGGCACTAACCACAGTGCAACATGAGCCGACACTCAATCCATTCAATGGATTTTCCTTTCTGTCCCTTTACGGAAACAGCCTCTGAAACTAGCTAACCTGAGGACCTTTATTATGGTATGTCTGATGACATACATAATATTCACTCTTTCTTTCCGTACAATAGTTAAAAAGTTAGTGCAGCTCAAGTACACTTTACCACACGACCAACACACCCTCTGATATAAAAACGGTGCACATACCTACTCAAATAACTTATTCAAGTACCAACAAGCATATTGCTAAGATGGCACGCTAGCCACAAAACCTTCGCAGACACCCTTTCATCGACGACGAAGCGATCGAAGTCGTTGATTCTGTGGATTCCTCCGACGAATCACAAGACGAACAGACATCACACACAATCTGATATTTTGTCCACCACTATCAGTGCTGAAGGATATCCTCACAACCCATCTTACTATTCATGCGGATATCCTCCTAGCTCTCCTCCACCAGACCACTTCGACTCAGATGGTTATCCTATACCAAGCAACCCCTCATCATGATCCACCAGACCACTCTATACATCATCATCTCGAGCCAGCACACCTCCATTAGATGAAACAAGTGAAATCTTGTCTGATGATGAGGACAGTGAACCAACTGCACCCAAACGACTCTGTGTGTAAGACCTATACATGTCATCTGCGGGGAGAATGGATGCATACGCATCCACAGATAAGAAAATTCATCAGTTTATATGTATGTATCATAGTACGTATCTTTGCACACTATCAAATATTCTCTCCACAGACTTACTCATTTCCCTACGTATTAAATAAATACAAGGTCAGCACTCACGAAGACACATAACTTGTTAACACACATGTCCTTAAACTTGTTTTTGCCTTAGATGAAAAAGTCAATGTAATATCCTTAAGATGAAGGACTTGACGTCCACAACTTGTAATCCTTTTCCTCATCTTTCTCATATAAATACTTGCCAGCACAGTAGTATAACCAGTATAAAATTCCTCAAGATAATACACCACTCGAGTGTCTCCACTTTATTCACTCCTGCTCAATCGTATAACTCCGGGCTCTATAGACACTGTACACATCAACTAAGTACAATATTCGTACAACTAGAGAGTGCTTGATGCGATACAGCAAATTGGTCAAATCGTCGGTGAATAATTCTCTTCCATCAGGACTCAATGACAATGCGTCATCTGTTAATACAACCTATAGCCATCCTCATTAAGTAGAGAAACTTCCTAGATATGCACTTTAAGGTCTCCGTCGGCATCGAACTGGAGTTTTTTTCGCATTCCAACCGTGGATAGAATCTGTTGCTAGGATACATACTGTCTAAGAGTGAAAGTGTCTTTGAGGGACGTCGCACTTGTCCTTAACAGAAATCTTATCCATATGAACTTTATTGCCGTTTACCCTCATTTTAGGAAATAACTAGTGTTATGTCGTAGGCATTTAATTAAACATTCAAGTGTCAAAATGTACTCTGAGATCTCAGCTTTAGAGGTTACATTGAATATAAAGTATCTGCATTTATGTGAGTAATTGAATAATGGAAAATTGAAATCAATAGAATCGAAGTACAACTCAATTACTAATTCTACAAAGCATTGTTGAGCACTTAGTATTATCAATTACAATTATAAGCATTCAAATTATAACCTAATTAAGAATACACGATGGTGAAAAGTAATTTTTGTACCTGGTATGGTCGCCTGTAATAACTTTCAAGCTGTTATCAGTCAAATCATCACTGCAGTCCATGATTTGGAGAAACTGAAGCGGTACATTTCTTGAAAAAAAACATCTTTGGTTTTCAGTTCTGTCCAATACTGAACTCCTAATGTTTTTAGTTTACACATAAACAGTATTTTACATAAAAAACCCTCAAAACTGAATTAATTTTTGTGACCACAGGTAAAAGATTGTCAAAATAAAATTGACAATCACGTCACTTTAACTTGATGGGAGGAAAAATATTAAGTGTACAAGTGTGTGCGTAGAATTTTCAATGTAGTCCGCACCAAAAGTAAAACTAAAACAACTTTTTAACTCGATTTTTAGAAATGATGAGTGAAGTGTTGCGTAGAATTATTTCCAAATTAGAACTTAATATAATAGTAAACAACTTTAACCTCAATTTTTTGAAGTAATGGTTAAAGTGTGTGTAAGTGTGTGGAAGCACTTTCATCTTATAACTCGCAAAACATATCAATTTGATTTATGAAAATAATTTCATTTTCAATTTAGATCTAAAAAAGTTCATCCGATCAATCTATCTCGATGATCATCTCAATTACGAGAGGGAGAGAGAGAATACACCCAAAGGGATTCAGTTTGACTTTGTTTGTGGTGTGTGAATGTGTAATTAGGTTTATTTAGTATAATTAGGTCATTAAGAAGGTATGAAAAGGTCACAGGCTATCAAATAAGGGAGAATGGGTGCGGTCGCAGGCCCGTTCCGAAACAGCGACAGCAGCAATCGCTACACGACCAGAAATCATTAATTTTATAATTCCTAAATTGTTCAAAAACTTTGTTCCACTGCACCCGGTTCTTGAAAAGAGAGTTGAGGTTCGGTTTGTTTGTGCATCTTGTTGCGTTTCTTTAAAGGATGTGTACACCTTCCTGAAAGCAATGCGGAAGCTTCGTTCCATGGAATCTTCGATTCCAAATCATGCTGCCTACAACCATCTAAATCTACCCAAACGAACCCAGTCCCGATAGTTCTAGCGATTCCTAAAAAGCCGCCACAAACACCAATAAAGAAACGTCTCGAGAAAGCTTGGAACGTGTAACAAATCGACTGATTGTTACTTAAACTATATAGTGGCTGGTGCATCGAGACATGAAACCCTTCGTTTAGTACTTCTCCCTCAGAAATTTCAGTTTAGGAGATTCGTTCATTCCCCCGGACGAACATCGTCTTGCTGAGATGGAGTTTTTGGGTCCAACAGTGCCCCAAATATTTTACGGAATCTTTAGTAAGTATCCTAAACTTCAGCTGTTTTCTTATGCGCTCAGATCAGCGGTTGGACTGGGTATCAGAAGACGTTGCCGATTCCCTTATACAGCAACGGAGCGTCAGTAAAAGTAGAACATAAAAGTGAACAAAAATAAGTTTCATTTTTATCAGTTGCAATTGATACATATTTTTAATTGTTGTAAACAGCTTTACAGCACATTCTATGAACTGCGCCTTTGTTCGTCTTATGAAACAACGAACAGAGTGCTGGATATAATAGTTCTTGTACACGATGAAGGTTTGAAGCGGTGGAGAGATTTAAGTGTTGAAACTAATAGTTGGTACGCATTGGGGGTTGGTTAAGTAAACAATGTTTGTTTTTGTAGGGTGCAAGTATCTAGCTGGGCTTGAAAAAATTCTTCCAATTGGAGACATCCAAATAAAATGAAACCAATATTTCAATTACAAGTCTAATGCGGTCCAAGCAGATTGAAAAAATCGATAGTATTTTAAATAGTCCAGTCGGTTTAAAATTTACTAATATTCAATTCTACAGTTTCATTCAGATCCATTAAAAACTCATGCACATTCATTAAAATTGCATACAAGTTATCTAATATTTCATAAAAGTTCATTTTGAATCCCAAAAGGATCATACAAAATGCATAAAAGTCAACAAAACAAAGATAAATCGGAAATAAAATAAACTTCTTAATTCAAAACACAATTCATCTCATTATTTTACATATATTTCATGAGCAAAGCAACATTGATTCAAAAATATTGCATTAAAATTTGTTGAATCGAATACAAAAATTTCTTATCAAAAATTCTGCGAATTTAGATTTTAAATGACACATTTTCTCTTAGCTACAAATTTGCATTGTCATTGCATTGTTGCATTGAGAATGGTAATAAATAATCCGATATTGTAGAGATTCATTAGTTTGTTATTTAAAGTTTGTTAGCTTAAAGAGAAGGCTGTAGTAAAAAGCGTTTAGACGCATGGCAATAAAGGCAGACTTGTATTAGGATATCTCGTTATTTCACTAACTCGTTTGGCCGATGCATTTAGAAAGTATAGGTTACGATTAAACTGAATACAAAAAGCTGTTTTAGTTAATGCAAGAGAATAACAGTTACGTGATGAATCTAATGTATCTGGTAAATTGTTAAAGTGATGTAGAAAAGTCGTCTTCTAAAACCCATTCAACGACAAAGACTTCTAAGTACCCCTATTCATCGAGCAAAGACGACTCAAGGGAAGCGATAATTCTAGTTTCAAGTCACAATAAATGTTTCTTTGGCATGTTTCTCCAGTTGTTTTATGCATTGATTTTCTTGTTATATGCAAACTATAGTTTGCTTCTATATAATCTATTCACACTCACTCCAACGTTGGCACTATAGCTACACGGTACAAATTCGACACAACAGATACAATTGGCCAGCAGAGGCTTTGTCAAATGTTCTGCTCACACTCACAACACAAATTCGACACAACAACTACACTCGGCCAGCAGAGGCCTTGTCAAATGTTCTGCTAACACTCACAACACAAATTCGACACAACAACTACACTCGGCCAGCAGAGGCCTTGTCAAATGTTCTGCTCATGCTCACACATCACATCTGCGACACAACACCTGTATATGAATACAATGATTGTTGTATGAATACAAGTGGTAGAAGACCAGGTGAGGCTAACAGCTTCTAGAATTCCACACTCTGCGTTAAGTGGATTTGACCCTCGTCCTTGGACTTATCAGAAGCCATAACTATTTTTGTTACTAAAATTACCAATCTACGATCACTTAAATTGCATACTCTTTAGGGGTTTAGAATTAATTATGGAAGATAAATACTATTAGATTATCTGAAGAGATTAATACAAGACTGACATTTAGTTTTCAACTGTGTGTCCTTGACAAAATTATCGACACTCAGTTTGTTGACTGGACTTGTTTGAGTCCTTACCCTTTTTCTTGTAGCCCTTCGGGACCTCAGTCGTCTTAGGGATATTAAAATCTTCCGATCATGACACTTGCATGCTTGCATGAAGGAAGGTGGAGTTGTTGCTGAAGTCGGTGAGCAAGTGAAGGTTTCAGTGTGTTGTTCTACTCGATAGTGGGACATCATTTTCACCAATTCTGAGTAATCTCCATTCGAGTCTCCCTGCCACTCGTAAGAGTTACGTTATCGCTTCAGATTTCCGATGGAAACTGCAAGGTGGGGTACACATAAGTCCGAATCTCGAACGAGCTCGGAGGAACCTCAATTTTAACCAGGTGAGCCATAAGCAGTGCACACTTTCATCTTTTTGGAAGTTTCACTGCTTTTGGCTCACCATTGAATTTTATCACAGGATTTTTTATTTATTTTATTTTAGCGTCATAAGTCACGGATTTTCAAGTACCATCGTCCTTCCCTGCCGTCTTGGGTGCAGGAATGTCTGCTTCATCGTTCACAGATGCTCGAGTTACTCGAGTTGTCTCAATATCCATGGATGAGGTAGTAGCTACCTCATCATTCACAGAAGGTTGAGGCGCTTTTTCCTTTCCAAGATTCATGGTAGGTGTGTGTTCTGCTTCATTCACTGAACCCTTAGGTAGCTGTTCTTCTCCAGAAGGTTAGATTTCACCTTGGGTCCGTTGAGATTATTCACAATCCTCAACAAACTTCATAACTTGAAATATTTCCAAGTTTTCCTCCAGGATGTCTTTCGAAGTCCAGCACTAACAGGCATCCTGGGTCCTGACTCGCGAAATCTAACACCTGCATTTACCTACGGCGTTATATTTAATGTACGGAAAGAAAACCGGTGCTGCTCTGATGCTGACAGAGGTTCAAAATTTGCGTATTATGCAGAAAACTAGACGAGAAGTAATACATTAAAAACTTACAGCTACTACTATTACGTATTTGCATTGATCGAGATCGAGTACATTTTTTCCTTAATGATATGTTAAACGAAATGGTGCTGCGAAAGCAATAAATTGAAGATAAGGATAAGCAGCTAAAAAACTTCCGAAGATACTTGGCTTTATTCAAAGCGTCTAAGCAGATCCATTCGTCACTTCACTCAAATGATTCATTGGTGATTTTGAAAAGACTGTTAAAGCGTAAGACTGTTTTCCATCTGGACAGTACCAAAAAAGTGGAAGTAGGATACAACCAAGACTAATGTGGCAGCACAGCATCCTATTCCGTCCAATTTGACACACTTGGAGGATTGGATCGGGTTTGATCACACTTCCTCAGCAGAGTTCTCATTCAAGAATATCTCAGGAATCTTGGATGCTTCAAGGCACGATGCGAGTTATTATGTTGGTACCTTCGAGAATTCATCTCGGTGTCTTCTGTAGTGGTAACTGTATGGAGTACAATTCAATCTGCATTATTCGCTCACTTGATTTCCAAAGTACACATGCTTCCTGACTTTATACTTAATGAAATGCAGCAGGCTGCAGCAATTCCTTTGCGTAACTGCCAAAAGGATGACGATGTGGATCTGCCCTCAGTTTCTGTCCATTTTTTATGGTTTTATTAATTACTTCTGGACTGCGACTGTTTATCGAGCTGCAATAAAGCAGATAAAACACAAACATTTCAATAAAGTTCAGGGATTGCTGCAATTATGAACTTTAGTAATGTAGGCTTTGTGTAATGTATCATGCGGGTTTGGGAACAAATAAATACTTGAATTATTTCCTTAAAATCTGAATCCTGTTTCTTAAAGTTATGCTACAAGTATATTCCATTCTCATCGGCAAAGCAACAATACCGATTCCCACGGCTAAAAATGCAGCTACATTTTCAGCTTTCTTTTTCTAAGAAAAACATGCCTGTCTGTAAATAACTTAAAGGGTAGTTGTCCTTGCTGGTCACTTAAGGTAAAATAAGGAGAGGGATGACTTTTAGGATATTCTAACGGCAAATATTTTTTGGCTTTAGACGCCATTCCCTTCATTCGAAGCCTCCGAGACTCGTCGACTTGATCTCCTAAATAATATTTTTCAATTTCTCCACCATCCTCCATCAATTACTTCAAATATTACTTCATCATGGAGCTTTTTGATAATATGATCAAACAAACTGTTCGAAATACATTTTTCAAAGGCAGCTGTGCAAAGGCTAATATTAGTGATGGTATAATTAAACGAACTCGAGAAGAGAAGTTGTACTACAAAGACTACCAGCACGATTATAAGTTAGAAAGAAAGTTCTTCTGTAGACGCATATCGTGTTCCAAACACGATGTAGGTGACTTTGTTTAGTGCTCCATAATTTGAACAGGAGATAGTGATAATTAACTAACATTCATGTGTTCATGAACACAAGCAGGAAGATGGACTGGATTACGTCCCCACGGCACCTCTGAAGCTCTTCGTAAAGTACTTCAAGCCATGCTTGATATGCTTTGAGGTTAGTTGTTTTTTTCGCACTTTAACTACCGTCTGAATTAGAGAAGTCGGTGACTGGTGATGTTTATGCTTACATAGTTAATTCCTGAGAGAATCTACAGTTTGAGATATCCAATTCAGACCGAAGAGAGATTCATGGAGATCCAAGAAGAAGAAACACTTTAAAGCAAAAGATTAAAGCTGTAATATGATCTTCTAGGTTGTTTAAATAAAACTACACTTTACGCTGGCTTGCAAAATATAATTCGTACTCGTAATTCGTAATTCGTACTAGAGTAATAGTCAAGTTTCCTACGTACTACAGTGAAATAAAAACACCATTTTCCTGCCACGTAAGCAGTTATGAAAGACTCGAAGTCTTCTTTACTGTGGTTGTCTGATCTCACGATCAGGCCTCCGGATATTAATGGTCCCTTGAATGTCTTCACAACATTTATAAATCCTCATTTACAAATTATCCACCAAGAGTCGTGCATATTAAATCATTCAGTCACTGGTAGAGTCTTTAAATCATGTTGCTGAAGGTTTATCTCATAGTGTTAGTCGCAGGGGTACTTGGTGAAGATTGCCCATTGCTCCCATGCCCAAATCGTTTGATTGTAAGGAGTGTGTTAGAAGCAGGTGCGTTTTCATTCGCACAACGGATAATGAGTTCATTTGCTCAACCAAAACAAATGGAGTGCGGGTCAGAATTGCCATACGAAGGGCACCACAGTGTGCATTGATGAAAAAGCAGCCACAACCAATTGTACATCATGAACAAGCAAACCAAGGTATGATTATCAATTAAAAGGAAAAACCCGTGTTTGAACCGTGTTTGAACTAAAGGGGTGAGGGGTTACTGGCTTCAATGAAAACGGTGACATGGCAAGAATCAAACTTATTTGCGAGGTTACTCATGATTTTGTAGTCGTGTTCTTAAACTGGCTGGTCGGGAGGAATACACTTGAGAAGCTTGACCTCGAATTTGTCCTTCAGCATTTCCGGAAGGCTAGCGGCACACGTGATCGTAGCATGGTTGCCCCAATCCGTTGACATGAAATTTATAACGTTTTTTTCACCGCAACCTGCCTCTTCTTCTACAGCCTGGGTGCTATGGATGTGTAAGAAGCACAATTAACAATGTACAATGAAATTTGTTCATCATCGTCGTTGAAAAATTGCATACCTATACTGAGCTAGCTATGGACTCGTAGAATACTTCGTGTAGATTTTGTATCTGGTCCGCATCGACACGCACTGGATATTTAGCTACGATTTAGATTAGACTAAGATACTGTTAGAATATGATGTGCGTGAGCATCAATCCTAGACACACCTTCAAGCCATGCATTCGTTACCTCCTTGCCTTATTATCGTTAATCTGGCTGCCTCGTCCAGTCCTTAAAATCTAACGTATTCTTTAAAATATTCTCATTGTTCTCAATCTAGCCCTTATTTGCATATTTCCCAAACAAATAACCCGGACCCAAACTTAACAATTAGTGGCAGCTCTGCGTGATCAGTTCGCCCCAAATTTTACTCCATTTATTCCACATAGGTAAAAGTCAAGCTCATCCCGATCTCAGGGCAAGACAAGACATTGTCGCTTCTTAGGCAAATTGTGACTTCTCACAATAGAAAGCCATCAGTTGTTTCGCAATCGCCACTTGATGCTGCACATGAGCCTGTATGTTCCTGCTAGCCTCATTATTGTAGTGTCAATATTGCTCACTGTGAAACTCACTTATTGCACGTAATAATTTAATCTGGTAAACGATTGGTACAATATCCCTACCTTATTATTTTGATCTTGTACAGCCAGACAACAAAGAATCCAGCAAATCCCAGTGGAACAAATACGTAAATATACCAAGGTGTGTTGAATCCAAGGTGGAGGTATATGAACCCAAGTGAGTAGACAATGGACAAGGCAGCCGAAAAGAGTACTCATGAGACAATCTTCCCCACATTGACTTGACTTCAACACACAACAACTGCAAACAAAAATTGAATATTTATTACCGGACAACAAAATCACCCAATGTTTAATTTGAATTCTTGCAATTATAACTAATTATTACCCTCCATGGTGTCTGCTGAAGTAAATCGTAAGTTGTTCGCAAGGTAAGATTAGATCTTCTGATGCTGTGGAATATTCTCTACATTTTTTACGAATTTAGCCTTGTTAAGGAAATATTCTTCTATCACAACCCAAATTAACTAAATGGCTGACTTTTTAAGAGGAAGAAGGCCTGAAGTCTATAATATCGGAGTTTTCCCTCAATTTTAAAAAATTGCTTACTATAAAACTCCTTTACTTGAAGAAAATAAAGGGTGGGCAAATGAGTTTAATTTATTCATTTCAAGTGGGATTCTGAAAATTCTAATCCTCTTACATTAGTCAGAGATTATAGTAATATGTCGAATGTGTATTTTTGTGACGGTCATTTTACATAAAAAAGTCGAAGATAGCTCTGTTAAAACTAAACAAAACTAAAAAATATTTTGCATGAAGCTTTTTGAAGTACTCACGTTTAGTCGTTTACTAGTACAATCCTATGCCCAGTCCCAATATCCTGCCCCAAACAAGCTCCGCCTCGCTGGCCGGTGACCACCTGTGTCTCGACCTGTCTCGTGACCACTCCGGTGTGTCGAGCCAATTCCGTGTCCACGGCTTCCTCCATGCGTATCCCGTCCTGCTGCCGTCTCCTGCTCTGAACTAATTTCGTCGCGCTCTGCGTCCCTGACCGCGGTTTCTCCGGTCGCTCCTCCAACCTTCACGAGCAACGAATCAACTGATAACGTTAAGGGCGCCATTAGAAAACGGCAGTTCAGCAGTACGCTCGTGGACTTTGCCACCAGGCTGGCCGGGGCAACAGAAGAGCCTGAAACCACTTACGGCTCCTTTGTAAACTTCATTCGAAGCCCCGAGACTTGTTGTGTACTGTAGTTTTCGTCAGGTTTGGGAGCCACATGTGAATTGTTCGGTTTAGTTGTTTGCTCTGCTCACAAAATACACATAAGTTCATAATATACTTTATTAACAACATGCTCTAGGTTTATGCCTAACTTTATGCCACTGCCCTGCCCTAGGTTTATGCTGCTAACTACGGTGAACGAAATGTGAGGTTTTGTCCTCCATGGACAACGTCTCTCGTTATGGTTTCGGGGCACCATGTCGGTCTTGAGACAGAGGCGGGTGAGTTTGGATTGGTGAACTCGGTGACGCGTGACGAAGCAGTAATGGGAATCGAGGATACAGGAGCGTGGTACGGGTCTGGGGGAATCACAAGGCGTTGGCTGACAGAAGTAGCTGCTTAAACTGTTCCTGTGTTAATAATAAATAATTATAAAACAAATAGCAATCAGTACGTTGGTGATGACGCTACCTTCTTCACCGAAAGTGTGCGCGTCGGTAATGGGTGTGGTCGATAAAGACGCAGGACACCACGTGGCTAGTTCTTGGTTCCGCTTTAAGGATGGAACTGTAGGTACTGACGGGCTTTAAGAAAAACCGTTGTTGCCCCCGTTTATTCAGAGTAAAAAGAAAAACTTGTCTTTTAGGCACGCAGCGTTGTGTCAGTTAGCGCTAGCTGCTCAGTTATGATTTAATAAAGTTCGTTGCCTGGGACTTCCTTTCACCTTTTTCATTCTCCGTACGCCCGTGCAAACAAACTACAGCGTCTTCGATGATCCCTCTGCTGCATCCAACCAGGTTCCAAACGATACGTAGTTCTCTCATGAGATTTATATTTCTTCGAATACTTGTGAACGGAATGAGGACTGATTGTGTGAGTGTTTCGCAAGACCCATGAATAACGGATGGAGTTTAACTAGGTGATGCTTTACCCTTAATACGAGATCTTCTTTTATGCTGGCAGCTTCCTCATGTGTAACCACTACGTTTGCAATTGCAAGTCAGACAATTTTTTCCTGGCTGGTATTGATACGGCCTTTTGCTGCTTCCAGTAGAACGCGGTTAAACACAGCAAAAGAGGACGACATGTTCATTATCCTGGACTGATTTCTTCCGGTGTATTCTTTAGGGATCATCATTTTGTTGATATTGTCGAACACAATCCTGTAGTAGAAGTCTTTCTTTTGCTTAGAAAGTATTTCACGAATCCGCACCTGAGAGATGAAACGTCCATCACCAGCTCCAACCTGCAATCCATCAAATGAGGTTAGGACTGCGTCCAGGTTCAGGGGAGAAAGTCCTTCTGGTAGTATGTCGTCACAATAAACGCCTACGCTTCTGCTACTTGATCGAGGCGTTGGAGGTTTTGGAATAACGTTTCTTTTTATGTCATGTATCTTGATAAATTCAGTCGTTTCATTATTAAAGGATAGACACTTGGGAATTGGGAATATAAACATTCCGTTCTTCCAATTCCGAAGACCCTCAATAAAAGTACCTTAAATAAAATAAGTAACTGGGGCTCCATACTTGAAACAACTCCCAACGGTTTTTGGGATCCATTGCACAACTGCGACTGAGCAATACGTGCAATGGTAACGGCGACTCACATTGCTGCTGTGAATGTCGGTAACCTTGTCTTCTTGCAAAATAAACATCTGAATACCTCTAAAACGATTTCAGTAGATGCGGACACTTTCACGGAACTACCATACATAGCTATATTTACATCTGAAGCTGTTGAGGAGAAAGTTATGAATGCGACACAAACCACACACGTACTGGACAGCATCGTTGTAAGTACTACGGTGTCTAGTGGAATGCTTGAAAAAAATCTGTGACTTTGCTCACAACTTGGAACTCATGTTGGACAATTCTTAGGCAGGATGATATTTGGAACCGTTGTGGGGTTTGAAAGCGGTGTAGAGTCAGGAATGAAAGGTACTAGCTAAAACCTACTTAAAAGAGCCTGTCTCATGACGGGTACGAGATCCACATATATAGTTCACCTCAAAATCAAGAATTCTGAAGGCCTCTTTAACACCAAAATTTGCGAATTCCACATTTTCATGCTTTTTAACTTTTTTAACACTGAAAAACATTTGTCACAGAAAAATCCGTGCTTTAGGCAAGGAATTCACTTACGATCAATTTGAAGTGCTAAAGGAGATAATGATGATGAAGTTCTCCGGAGGGTATTTGGGCAATAGGAATTTACACAATTATTTACGAAGCTAATTCTAATTGACAATATTAATACTTTACAAATCTTCAATTTTGTTGTGATGGGTGCCACGTGGTTCCATTGGCTTTTCGTGGGCGCTGACTGGTGATTACAGTACATTGAAACAATTAACAGTCAATAATTTACCATCTAAAACATATTCAAGAATTACAATTATTAGCTTGCTATACGCAGTTGATGATGTCCATGGGTGATGTGCGTTGGTTTGTGTTGTTTTTAGCTTAAGCGGTTTTTGTAGAAGTGCATCTCGTCCATTTAACCACACAATGCTGAGTTGGGAGGAAAAGAAGCTTCAAGCTATTGGTTAAGGTTTTGATGAATGGGTTGCTCTAATTATTTAGTTTATTCCTCATAAAAAACCAAATCTTCGAAATTCGAAATGTGTGATTTGTTGAACCTTTCCAGTTCATATAAAACAAAAATCAAATGGCTTAATTTCCACATTTTGACATTCTTCCACTAAAATTTCCTGTCTCCAAAGTGAACTTCTAATCGATCGTCTAATTGCATATTAACTCAAATTGACACATTTATGTTCAGTGCACATCCATCCACTTAACTGTACTGAACCTATCAATATCTCCTTCCTTCTCAATTATGTCTTCAATTATGTCTAAGTTGCCGAGATAAGTGAATTGCCCCAATTGACCCTGTACCAAAGTTCTTGAAAGTGAAATAATTCATTTACTGTGGTCTCCTTGTTCCCACACGGCCGTAATACTAGACGACATGGAGCATGAAGATATGTAAACTGCAGAACTCCTACAACGTTCCGTAGAATCTCCTGACCAGGGAATCATCTTCAAAGAAGAGTGACTGTTTTTGGACTAGGATAATTTAGTCTTACGTAGTTGGGTAATAAGAGATTTCTGAGACTCGGAAGGGATAATTTGGATGCCGTACTAGCAAGTTACGGAACATTTATTAATGAGTTGACTGAAGCTCTACTCTCACACAACTGCTCTCACACTGATCGGCACATCAGCTTTTATACCATTACAATACCTATTAATAGTTACCTAAAGAACCAGTTAGCTAACGCCCTTGCATCCGGGACAACTCTAGCTAAGTGTAAGAGTTGTCCTGGGATCACATTCCAATCCTCGCCAACTCTTACAATCCGTCCCTACTCAATCGAACATTGAGTGCTTAATCAACCGGTTCTATTTGCGAACTTGGCGTGAGTGATCATTCACCCCTTTGGGATTGATCACTCACCCAACTCGTGCAAATGTTGTCGCAGGAACAAGTGGAGGTTGTTGCAGGAACTGCATCAACCTTCACTTGCTTTCCGTGCAAACTGTTACGGGAACCGCAACACATAACTCCCTAGTAACACTCACGTGTTACATTAGATTACTTCATCATGAAACAAGACATTTATTGTACGGTTTTTCAGCCAGTTTCAAACTAAATTTAGATTAAAAGTACCTAAGCACAACTTTTGTGTCTTCTTATTTCTCGTTTGTATTGCAATAGTAACAGCAGTAAGTAAGAAGGCTAGCAATAATGCCAGTAGCTGTAAAAGAAGCTTCTTACAAACAAACACAAAAACAAAAATTTCCAGTTTGGGTGTGAGTCATAACGAAGTCACATACAAGGACAGTTCTAAAATGTGGTACGAAATTTACAGAAACTACAAAGAGCAGAAACAGCACTTGTCAGTCTACAAAATTTGTGATTTTGTGCTCATAAGTAGCTCTAAAGGCAAATTTAGTTAAGGATACACTGGCAATTTTACTACTGAAATTTTTAATGTCAACAAAGTGATCCTAACTAAGCCTGTCACCTATTTCCTTAATTAAACTTAAAGGCGAAGAAATAAGTGACAGTTTCTATGATTGTTATCATGACTGCATCTCACTTTACAGGAAATGAGCATGGTTTCAAAAAGGTTGGAAAACGCACAGGTTATCACTGTTGGACATCAATTTCAGCGAAATCAGCATGATATCAGGAAATCTACCAACAAGTCACCAGATTATCTGGTTTGAAATCATAAACGGTTTTCGAGATGGGTGGGTGTGCCAATGAGTGGGGTGTTTGTCTCAGGATGGTCCATATTCTATTTTCTTTATTCATTGCTCGCACCTTTACTTATAGAGTACACAGTGACTACTTTACCGGTTGTTGCACGGCAACAACCTTTCCCACACCAGTATGAGCAGGTTAACACGACTCTGCCTCATGCTCGGGGTGTGATCTCTCATCTTCCGTATCATCCCTCTCTACTAAAATTAATCGTCCCGATTCGTAACCTGTTTCTGCAAAACAAACTTTTCCTTAACACACTATATAATACATAATTTCATTCAACAATACACATCCTACTAACTTATCTTATCGGTCTTACATAAGCTGTAATCTTTTAATCACTCCTTGTACTCTCCCGCAAAGCACGCTTAATTAAAGTCAATTAAGGTACCTTTTTTAATTGCTAATGTTTATGACAATTACTCTAAAGAAAGCTAGCTTATATATATTAATAGTATAAAGCTAAGTATAATACATTTCTGCTGTTCCGTCTGTCTGCACGGTCTTCCTGGGTCGCTCTGAGAGCAGCCAGTGGAATGAGATCTTGACTTCCATCCAGATACTTCAGCATTTCTTTTCTTAATTGTGTCTTCTTTCTGAGACATCATCTCCGCAGGGATGTTTAGTTGTTTATGATCTGGAGTACTTTTATCATCCCAGAGTGAGGAATATCCATGAAAGTAAATTTGAAATGCGTCGAGTAGAAATGTTTAAGTATTATTTTCTTTAAATGTTACAGATTTCATCAACAAATTAAAACATATTAGTTCAGGATTGGAAATATTCTCAACTTTGTTTACTCTAGCTATTCTTCACATCGATTGATCTATTTGAGAGGTCAGCTTAAGGTCAATCTGAATGGTGTCACACTTCACGACTATACTTCCAAATACGAAGTCATCACTCCGTGCATACACTTCTCTTCTTACATGTCTTGCATATGATCAATTTATGAAGGTTGCTGTGAAAGTTTTGGTCTCCGCGGAGAATCATTTTCATGAAAACAACCTAAAGAGTTGCTTTCCATTAAAATTTTCATTTCATCTGCACTAAGTTGATCCGGAATTTCAATGAACCTTCGAACTAAATCGACGTTTTCCCGTGAGTTTCTAATTCTTTGCTGAATTGTGCAACATCATTGCAGTCATGACACAAGAAGTAATGCTTAAAGGCTTTTCTGCACTTTACAAAGGAGAAGCTGCCCCTGCTTATGCACTTTCCACATTTCAGTTTTCGTGATAAATTAAAGTATTTAAACTGCAACTGCGTTTACATCTTATTGTTGGTTATATGTACTTAGTGTTCACCTGGATAGTCCTGTCGTTTTATTGCTGTGTCCTCGTGATCGGCAGGCAGTCTAGGCAGGGCCATTTGTCAACATTGAATATTTACGTATTTCAGTATTGTAAGCTGCATGTTCTCAAGTAATTCATCTCTATACAATCTTGAACATGTGCCACATGCACCGAGTGCAATGATTTGATCGACAGACATAATGATTCCATGTTCAAGCATTGCGCTCATTCCTAGTAAGTGGTAAATTGTAATTGATAATTAAGTGCACAGCCCTTTCGGCATGTGCAAGTTAACAACAATTACAGTCTGCTATCTGATTTGCACAGTGGGGCTCATCACAAACTCACGAAATCGGAATGCACTAATTCGCTTTCTACCCTAACTGTTCCTAGAGGATTTAAGCCAGTCGTCGTTTACTTTTCCGTCGTAACTAAGAGAGCAAGCAGTAGCAATGCCAACGCAGTTTCTAAAAGGGAAGAGGGGATTTATGGCAATGGCGATTTTTCAATTTAACCCAGAAACCAAACAATACTAGTCCCTACAATTAGGGCTTATAAGCTTTCCTATGGACACAAATATTAACGGAATGTTTCCGTCAATTGGCTTAAAGTTCGAAATTGTCATTAAAATAGCTAAATAGTAGCTTAGAATTCAATAAAAACTTCGTTCATGCAATAAAATTAATAAAACATTTAGTTTAAGTTTCATTTTGCATTATTTTTAGCTTTCATATTCATCTAATCATACAACTTTTCATACTAACACTTGCGGATATACTAGGCAGATTTTTTAATAAAAAAGTAATCAAAATCCATTCACGCATTGATGAGAAATTGTGTGTGATGTAATTAATTTCCAGGTACAAATTATCACCTCTCCCCAAAATTCCATTTCGTTTTTGTCTAGTATAATATACGTATAGCATAGGAGAGTATAGCATTTTAATTCTAATTTTAAGCGTCGCATTTTAAAAGAGTCTATAGAGAGCAAATTACCGAGTAATGAGTAATTCAACTCGTCTTCTCTCTCTCTCACTCAAACACACACGCAGATAATTGTTATTATTACCCGAGTAGTAATAACAATCAACTCAAACACAAACCCAACTCAGTTTCGTCCATCCCTAACCCCAAATTTTCACATAAGGACACATTTAGTCATTTTTGGAGTTCATCATTTGCGTGTGTGTATTGTTAGTTCACAATTAATTTGAGACACAATTATCAGTTTCACACATCATCAGTTACATCAACATCAGTGTGTGTGTGTGTGTTGTGAACATTGATGAGTCACAAGAAAGAGACTGGCATCTGATTAATAAACCGAGCTAACAGCGCCACCGATATTTGGTTAAGGTTCATCGATCTCTGCAGTATCAGCGCTACAAAGATGACGTTTGCATTAGACAGAGAGTGTGTGAGACGTTCTACGACGTGTATAAATCAATACCGAATTGAGAAACCACAAGTCACATTACGTCGCTTTAAGTCATTATTGTGTGTGTGTGGTGAGGACGGCAAATAGTGACACAGTGATCGCCATAAAAAGCGAAGAAGAAGTTTGAAGTTTGAAGGTACAAGTTTGATACTTTGCTCTGCAACTTCCTCCGGAGGTGGATACCCATCTATTTCAGGCGAGTAGTATTCACTTCGATTTCTCAATAGATTTCTTAGTCTACATCCGACTCGATCATATTGTGGCTTGATGTTTTTACCTTCGTATTATCTTCCCGTTCAACATCTTCACGTATGTTGTCTGATTGATAGTTGTAAAAATATATTTGTTACTTTTCAGTGTTTAGCGTTTCGCTTATTACGCCCTTAAGTTAAGAAATACCTACAACTGAAACACCACTAGATGATGAAGATGAATTTGCAGGATCCTAGAACCTAACTGACAACACACGTTTCAAAAATGGCCAAAGAACATGTGGAAGAAATACAACCCAAAAACATGTTGGAGATAAAATTTTGCCCTCATATTATTTTGCGTTCTAATAAAGTTGAACTTTCTTTCAATGCCCTTGGATGGAGCATTTCTTTTTCCAAATATAACATGCAAAAAGATAGGACATAATCATTCAAACTTTCCTGCTCCATAAATCGATCATTGTTTGCTTCCAAAAAATACAGCTAATGTACAAACTCTATAAGTGAATGTATTCGGGATTTCACAGTTCACGTTTCAATCCAATTTGAAACTCTCAATATTCTCTGGATATGAAAAATGTAGCAATGAAAAATTATTGAGTCTTCGAAAACAAGCCTATGAAAGACGCGTCTGGTCGCTTGGTCGCGTCGCGACGCTTCTCCAAAGCACAGGGTGTCTCAAATCGCTGACAGACGTGGACTGTCGCGCATTGGCACGACGGACGTGGACTATCGCAACAGGGCTATCGGCGTGTGGGAAATTCAATTCCTCTTTAAACGCCACACACCCCAACACTTCGCACACCTCCTCCACTGCCTTTTTAAAGCTTCTGGCGTCAGTTTGACGTGCGCAAGCTATCTTGCGTAAGTGCTTATAATCATCCGATGATAAGCTTTAAATTAAAATTGTGACATATTAGTAAGAAAACATACAATAATAATTGTTGTTTATGTTTACTCTCTCCCAAATAAGAGAAGCCCCAACATCGCCTTATTCGGATGTTCCAGACTCTGGAGTCGACTCGCCTTCTATCGGAGAGCAACCACCCCCTCGCATCAGCGCAAGAATGAAACAATAAATCTTGAGTTATATTTATGACTGATATGCAAATACACTGGAATGTAAAACTAATCATTAGGTATGTTTTTTTTGGTTTTGCAGTGTTGCCCATGCGGATGCTGTTTTTGGACGAGCGGTATAAACTCATCGTTGCCAATGCAGTTTATGTCGACGATAAGGTACTGAAGAAAGCGTAACAATCAATTAACAACTAATGCTGTTTTAGAATCAAATGATAAGTATGTTCCTGAGATTATAATCTTAATCATTTAGAATACTGCACAGTTCCGTAAATGTCGTGTCTCTGGAAGTTAATGAAATTAAGTGCGGCTACATGCAGAGTAGATTTAACAGGAATTTTCCCCCCACTTCCTCAGAAATTAAGCTAACATTCATTAAGTAGTGGTTGCAACGGTGACGTCAAGTACCCCGAATGACCCACTTAAATGCAATCGCTAGTTCAATAGTACTGTACAGTTGTAGGTCCGTAATTTTTAGCCCAGGTAAAGAGCTTACAGAGCCAGAGCCAGAGATTAATCTCAAGAACCACCGGACGAAACGAACTCAAAATTTCCAAACATTTAGGAAAGGTGATGAAGAGCTCCCAGTTAAAATGTATTGTCGATTGATTAACCGTGTGACTAGTGGGTTTCAAGAGTGAACAAAGTGACACTTGTTGAGGAGTTGTGTACAAAAACTGGTACCCATACACACATATTTATATTAGTTTATATTATACCAATTATAGTAAGACCAAAAAAATTCAAGTGTCCAGAAAAATAATTGAACCAGAAAGAGTGTGTTGACCTACGACAATCCGAAAGGATCAAGAATAGACTATTTGTTTAAAAAGCTTATTATGACACTCACTAATTATCTCTTATATTTTAGAAATGATGACCCCATTCATAATATAAAGATTGTCGCCTGTAATCTTGTGAGTTCCGTCGATAGTCCCTCACTATGCATCTGTCAGACTTTAACTTAATTTTCCAATTCTTAATTTTTTTATTAAGTTCGTTGATTTAAATGCTGCTTGTTTAATTTTGTTCAATTAATTTTGCCCTCTGCTCATTAAATGCGAACTTGTGTATTAAACAAATGTTCACTTGCTGTTGCATGCTTTTTGTTTGCGTATCTTGTTCTAGTATTCGCTACAAATTTCCCTGGAGAAGTGTCAGAGCACCTGCAAGACATTTTTTTTAACTAGTGAAATAACAATATGGAATTATTTATCCACTATGGAAGGGAATTGGAAGTCAGATACGGTTTCCGTAGTGGTGCTTCTGTGTACGTGTTGGTGTTTCGAGGGACGAAACCGGGCGCTAGGTGCTGGTTCGGTATTGTTATCAGTTTGTTGGGATTACGGGTTGATTTATTTCTCCTGGCGTAGATTGGCTCGACTTCTTCAGAATAAATGCTGAAGTTGTCTAACTCAGTTTGCCGAGTAGGGCAGCTTAAGTTGACTTGTGCGAGGGGAGGAAAGCAATCCTGACAAACAAAACACAAAAGATGGCATTTAGATCATGGAGACTTCCAAAACGCGGATTTCTCCATTCGTCATGTGTCCTCGGACTTCAGGACGTAACCTGAAAACCAACGACCAGCTAAAACAATGTGTTTAATGGACTACATTACCGACAACTTAAAACTTCGTCACTTCTCAATAACACTTGAATTGGTTCACGAACTTGTGGTCAGGAGAACGTTGATATATAATTATTGGAACGGTATTATACGCACAGTGTAAAACATCGGGGTGAGCATGCCAAATAATAATAATAATGAAGATTATAAAATACTAAACCACAACAAAACATACGGTTTTTGCCAATTATTAATTCCAATAATACATACTAGTGGGTGAAGGTCTACTAGGTTTTCCAGATGAAATGCTTGAGAGGATTGAGGAACTCCGTGAAGCAGACAGAACGAAGTATCTAATCGCAGGATGTCGAACTTTACGATGTCCATTTTCATTGGCTACCAACTACTACAATGTGACAATCATTTTTAAACGAGAACAAACGTTTGGGAATAATGTAGACGAACCTGGCCTCTTTAAAAGTAAAGGAGGAATACATATTTGAACAGGAAAGAGTTACTACAAGCACTACAAGTGCACCAACTATTGAAACTGCAATTTGAGGGTCCTACTTTCTATTTCCCTTCCTTGTTGTCCTTTTTGACTGCACCTTTGAACGTATCTCATTCATCAATGGTTTAGAGGACCTAAAGGGTACATTAGTTATATCATAAGGCAATAAAGTTAAAGCTGTTTAAAGTTCACACCATGAATTTGACATCAGGATTCCTGCTCACATCCTGAGATACATTTTTCTAATTTGATCCTCTTTAGCTCATATATCTCTTCACATGATCTTGCTCTTCGTAATGGCTGTATTCAAAAGCTCTATGTCTCACTAGCTGCCGTCAGAAGAATACCGAGATTACCTAATGCATGAGATTAGCTTCACTATAAACAATTACTTATCATTACTATTTGATTATCATTAAATGAAATCCAGTTTATTTGAGTGTACCTTTATAGCTGATTTGGAAACAATCGTCCAAGTTTGTGGGGATAGGACTGCAATGTCGGTAACAGACGCACACACCTCCGGTGTGTGTTCACCTGTTGCTGATCCTGTTACCGAGTTTAAAGTTACAATTCATAACGATAATCAGCTAACCTCTTTTTTCCTTTCCTTAATGCATTCATCATTCATCGTGTGGTTGACTGAGATTTTGTCGTGGTGGTATGTCTACTGCTACTCCTACTCATAATATGAATTTCGAAATTGATGAAGAGAAAAACATGTTGTATTTTATTTATTAATATGATATACGTGGCTACAGTACAGTCAATATGCTGGAGTTGACCAATTAAGGACGTGTGACACCTTGACGGTCTCCCGCGGTTAGTCAAACCAACTATGACCAGTCGTAGTACTGTGTGGAACCCCCAGGATCGCCCTCTCTCCATGCCTGCACTCTGAGTACCTGATCTATCTCTTCTATATCTATGGTAGAGTTAATGAACTTGCTATCTGAACCAAGAAATGGTAGGGAATGAACAGCCAAACCAAGGGAGAGTTTTTGTGCCAAGTGCAGTTCTGGGAAATTTGTGAAAATCCTTCGTGTGATCCAGAATCATCCAAATTTGTGTTTGAGTCCCCTCTTACATTCATTTCTGCAGCTGCAAGCTAGAGAATGCAAGAGGATCCACCGAAAGATTCGTCCCAATGAGAAAATTCATTGGGACAGAGTTGGAATGCAGCTTGAAAGGACCCTTCCTCAAGCTCTGCCACTCTTGAGGAAAGTTGCACACAACCAAGTAACCTTGCACATGCATCCGAACAATCAAAACAAATATAGCTTTTAGCATATAAAAGATGCAGCGACACCACGCTGCTTGGCTTGCATAGGTAGGGGGAGCGAGTGTGAGTATCGAGCGTACCAGCAGGGGATTCTCTAGCTGGAGAGCTTTACGAGAAACCCAAAGTGGATACGCCATTTCCCCTTCCATTCCTAACTCATCCTCAAACTCCTACCAGCTCGTTAGATGGAGACTTCCGGGACTTTCGAAAAAAATGCTTCTTTTAGTCAGCTGGGCATGGCTCTTTACTGATTTAAAATTCATACATGTCATTGTCGAAGGTTAAGAAGCTTTGTAAAATAAAAGACTTACGTCTACCTTTCAATTTTCACTTCTTCACTCAGGAAGGTCTTGCGAACGCTACGTTGTCATTAAAAAGCATTAAAATCACCTCTCTCAAAGAAGACACCAGTTACAAACATCGTCAAAGATCAAAAGGAAGAAGACATCAAGGGCACATTCTACGAGGCTGAACTTCTACGGGGACCGAAATGGAATCCTTTTACGTTACCTTGTCATCCGGAACTTAAAGCACTAACTCGGACAAAAATAAAGCTAATTTTTCTACTCTTATTTACAAGAATCTGTGTCTACAAAAAGAATTGAATGAGGTTAGTTACTCAAACAGTATATCAAACAACGAGTGATGTATTTATGGAAGAACAGTACGTCCATATATGGACTGTAGATGAACCTGTAGGCTTCGTTTGAATGTAAGCCCTGGACACCCTAGAAAATTCAATTTCGATTATTAATCACGACATGCAAGATCGATTCACAATAACATTTACTTGCAGTTTACAAACCGAACAGAATAATGAGATTACATCCATTGACAAAAGCATTATTTGGATTTAATAAATATGAATATGAAGTTGAGGACAAAAATCCGATCAAAGCTGAGAATAAGTGTAATTTGTGTGACAAATAAACGATTCGAAGTCAAACAACATTTAGGGCTTCTCGTATGGACCTTGTTTCCCAAATGAAACTTGCCTTGAGGACTGATTCAATCCAGATTGTGTTTGCGAATATCAGTAAGTTCCCTTTTCTCCGTCTCAACTGCAATCATTTTTGCAAGTTGGAATAAATCTACTTACTACTGCAACCCGAATCGGGTTAAGGAAAAACCAGAAAAAAACCTTTTATAAGTAAAAGTGAATCTGGAAAAAATAAAAACGAGCATGGACTACGTACGAAGACCGAAAACTGGGTTTGTATATGGTATATCTTAAATATATCCTGCATGTCTCCATTTAACATACGTTAGCATGAATTATTAGAAGGAGTGAAACATATTTACAACAATCATATGTCCATGCACATAGTAAGTATAACTTATAAAGTTTTCTGGAAGGAAAATTGTGTAGTGCTGCTGAGTTTAAATCTTAAAACAGCGTGAAGTGGTCAAAATGTTTTTACCGCTAGCAAGCATATGTCCATCTTTTTAGTAACTTGATACGAAGTTACCAAATACTGCCATCCATCATATCTACATAAATGTATTCGGTATATGTTAATTAAAATAAAAGGAGTGGTGAAACAAATGCAGGATAACAAGAAAATACGGTATTTAATCATAACTAAGTGGCATTATATATCTTAAATATAAAACAACAGTATTAACTCTGTAAAACTCTCTGAAACATAACATGTTGCCTCATCTCCAGAATTACCTAACACGAGCAAAGCAAAAAAGAGCCATTCCATCTTTTGTGGTAGTCTTTACAAGACTAACCACCTTCATATTCAAATCTTTCACGTATTGCTCTGTCAAACTTGTTGTCGTTTTCTTTCATCTTGTCCTCCTTATACTTGGAAGAATATCATACTTACTATCCTGGCAGTTTCCCTCCTAAAATCTTTGGAGAGCCAGTTTGTAAACGTACTTCTCCATAAAACCTTACGTTAAGCAAGTGGTCTGCTACTTTCTATGAGCATTATGCTTCCCCTGTTGATATAGCCACATATTTCCCTACATTCGGTCAGCTAAACTAACCCGACCGTCTGCCTCACCGGGTAGCAAAGTCTTGTCCCCAAAATAAAATTTTCGCCTGCGAAAATTTCACAGGCAAATTGCCTAGCTAATACTCCAGCTTCAGGTTTGATGGTAGGAGCAACGGTTGACGGGAGCTTAGTCCTTTGGATCCTGATTGATAAATGCTGACTCCAATTTAAGGTTAAATGCTACAATTCTATGATTTTCGCTTTGGAAATATAGGACAAATAATTTACAAAGAAGAAGTTATTCCGGATTCTCACACTGTAGATTTGATTTCTGTGGCCACCAGGTCCACTAAGTTACGAAAATGGACCATTCCAGGACTTTGCGCAGGTGATGGATGATGCTTAGTACACTCTTTAAGCTGGAAGGGGTCTGTCCAACAATGTAGGAAGTAGTTGTAGGATTATTCAAGACACTGTGTGTAATCATTGGATGACATTCGAACAAGTGTATGGAAATTGAATGATAAATGAGTAACTGAAAGCTAATTAAAATTTCTTTTTAAACTGCATTTATTTTTAATCATAGTGGAGCACTTTTGATTTACAGATTACTTTTGATGCTTCTTGATAAATCTGCAATGATGACGATAAAATGTTTCTACAATTCTTTCATTTAAGCGTTTATTAAATTTAAATCCTTTCATTAACCTGTACAAAAAATAAAAGCAAAACTTTGACAGTGCAGGTTTCATATCATACAGCAAGTTAAATAATTCATTATAAAGCGTAAAACAAGAGTAAAATTTAACGTAAATATTCCTGTAAGAGCATCAGCATTTTTAATTACAGCCAAATTTTTCTTAACCTTAAGTACAATCTACACAAATATCTGAGACAATATCTACTTCCCATGACGATATGACTTTGTCTCCTTTCAAGGGAACAACCATAACTGAACCTTCCGTGTCCAGCATCTATCCTTATCAGCCGACTTAGTACAATATCTTAGCGATATCCCAGAAGAAGTCCGAAACTATACTTTACCCGTGAACTTCAATATAGTTGTGCCCGAGAAGTCATGGGATGATATCTTTGACACCAAGGAAGAGAAACTTAAATCAAACTGGCCGGTAGTCATCTACGCAGCATTTTCAGCAGCTGGCATTCCATGCTCCTTTTACAGCAAAGGAGTGAATAAGCTTTCTGAGACTTCTTAATTGGGATTGTTTTCTATACGTGGATATTGTTCAACAAGAGTGTCCAAACATCCTGGTCCCACATGCAAGCCAGAATTCGCATTTCAACTTCCACACGTCGTTGAAAGAAGTGATATAAACATACAAGTCACACACACGCGGTGATTTTGTGCTCCGACAGGACGGATAGGCAAATAGGCACGTGAGTCATTGTACGGCAAGTTGAAAACTGAGAAGCCAAAGAATGTTTTCATAGAAGCATATACTGATATGAGCGACCTGCAATTTTACCACAACAACTTCCTGTGCAAAGGGCTCCCTGCAATTCAGAAGATCAGTAGTGACTTGAAGTCATTATCGGCTACTAGAGGTGTTGATGTAACTATTCCCATTAAGGGGCTACATTAGGATTAGCCTGCAGATGCAGGTTTTTTTCCCCTGAGCAAGGGAGTTTTGCAACGGTTTGCGATGAGTTGTATTTGGACAGTACTGGGAGAATTGTTCCAAAAAGGGCAGGGAAACAGGTGTTACTTCATAGTCTGGTTGGGAAAATTGGAGACATCCCATTTTCACCTGCTATACCTGTAATGGAAGCATTATCGACCTCTGAAACGGCTGCAGAAATTCACAACCTGCTCCGTTTTTTCGCATGGGATGTTGCGAAGTTTCAACCAATGGACAAACCGAAGCTGATAGTCACTGATTTCTGTCCAGCATATCTGCATAGATCAAGCAGAGCATTCTGCGGCAGGCTCTTGCCGACTTGCTCTTGGAGAATACATGAATGACAGGTTTGAAGTGCTTCTTTGAAATCGTGATCCCGACGAGAGGTGCACTAACCTCTTTACATGTAATGGCCAATTCATGCACTCAAATTCAAGTTACTTGACTAAAAAGACATTCAACAAGACGCAGTTACAGTAGCTATGTACGGCTATTACAGCAAACAAGAATCCCCTCCTTGGCTCATACAAGGAAACAATTAATGTTCCTTCCTTCTAGCCGATCTCGGAACTGATAACAGAGTTTCGGGTACGTACCTGCTTTTGACGTCGTCGTCAGCTGAAGGAGTTCACAGTTGTAGATTATAGTTTAAGGGGCCTCAAACAACAGTCTGAAAAACACTGGCAATGCATCCACTATGTCAACATATTTTTCTCCCAACAAATGCATGGTCAATTGCCTTAAGGTTGGACGAAACGACGGTCTCGAAGGATAAGGTTGATTTTGGTTTATACCACACAACCGTAGATTGCAGAGCTAAGGATTAAACTAATCAAAAGGCAAAGAGCACCATACATTTAATCCTAAAATTTCTGAGCTAAATTTCCAGTGCAGTTAGAATCGTAACTCCAAAAATACGTAGAATTTGTTGTCTATAATTCTAAACTCATAATGTGCATCTTTCTTCGTCAAAGTATGTGTCCGTGTGACACTCAGTGCGTGATGTTCCATCAACGTACTCTGTATCTACAGTTTTAAATCCTTGAGGATACTTCGAATAACAACTGTCTGGAACCTTCACGTGGAAAGTGTGTGTGGTCGTCTTTTTTCTAATGAACTTCTTTTCAAGATCTACGATTCTTATTTGAACATCTCCTTCATAATTTTCCTGAAGGATCTCAGTGACTGTCTTCCGTCTGTTTGTCAAGTCGTCTGCTTTTCGATGACTTTTACTTGTATTCTGGACAAGGCTAAATCCGGTCTATTTATTATTTTCGTTTAACACACACTGTAGATTTTAGTACAGTGAGTAGTTTAATAAGATAACAAACAATTATAATTTCACGTATTAATTAATTTAATATTGATGGAGGAAGGTGAGAGCTCTATTTATCTTATTCGTTGAACACACACACACCCACACACACACATACTGTAGATTTTAATGATAAGTTCATGTAATAATTAATTTATCGATAGAGGAAGGTGTGTTATTGGGAACAAAACACACAACAGTGTGCTTAACAATTGTATTTAAAGAAATAGCATGTTTATAGATTTCGTCCGCTTGCTTAGCGATTTCTTTCAATCTGTATCAAATTGGAGGTTGGAAAAATGACATTCAATTCGTGTGCTACAAGGCGACAATAAGATTTCCCTTCACTACATCCCAGAATACTATGCACCATTTATGCAGCAGCAGCATAAACAGTGATGTATTTCAGCTTGTCCAGCTTCCTACAAAGATATTATTAACTAAGTTGCATTACTAACTTCGGCAGCATTAAATTGTTTACTTTTTGAAAATTCGTGACTGCCGTTGAGGCAAAATAACTTGTTTATAGTGGATGAAAATTTTAGCTTCATCTCTGGCACATAGAGTTTATGCTAATTACATTTGTTTCTAACTGCAGTCGCTAATGGGGAAACCAGACTTTATTTTTTGGTATAAGTAAAGCTAATAATGTTGAAACAATGCCATTATTCGTTTCTTAAACATCATGATGGGGTCACTTACAACGTATGAATCATTTCTGCTTCAGAATGAGTTTTACACAACACTTGAGGGTCATCTGCCAAGGTGATTTACTATTTTGATTCATTTCATAAATAATTGTTTCAGCACAACAAATCCCCCGTCAACTCCCGTCTCATTCATCAACCGCAAAGAGTAAAAGGACCAGCAAAACAAATGCCCCGGAGACACCAGATTTCTCAACAATCCATTCTCAACTGAATTTATTGAAGGATTCTATTGAGGAAGGAGAGAAGAATTGATAAACTTGAAGAACAATCCAACTTTCCTAGTCTTGATTGCAAGGAACAAGTCATTAAAACGTCAATGTTTTCCAACAATTCCCTATTCTACAAAAAACTACAACATAACATGCAGCAGTACAACGCCTTTTTCTTAGGTATGTTACTTGCTAAAAAGAAAATGTTATATTACGCAAACCGTCGTCAATATCAACCCGAAAAATATTAATATCTTATACCACGAGCTAATGGTGAAACATCAGAAATTAAAAACCTACACCAAGCAGATTCTCGAAGCCCAGGTAGTCCTTTTTAGAACATATGTAAATCAGTTTTATACGTGCTTATTAGGACCAAAAATCTTCGAAAAGACACCTTAGTGACCCTAATTGGGTCGTTAATATTAATTTTGAAGACCTGTTGTTATGAGACGTATATTATGTGATCTGCACATTTGTAATACAATATTAAGTCATGCGTGAGATTAGTGTGTAAAAATTTCAGTTGACGAAAATAATCTAATTTGCCACTAAGACTTAATCTGTCATAGCGAGGATATACATTAAGCTAGTACATTCAAACTTTGATAGACACAATAATTTATACTGAGGGTGCTTGATACTAAGTTTGAACTTAATCGGCCAAAAAATGGTCAAACTAAGCCGTGAACAAGTTTTATGGCATTCGTTGGAAACACACTTAATGTGGGTTTCTAAGGTCGTTGCAGCTTGTGATGGTTTCATTTTGCTTTCTTATTGTGTACAATGATGAATTCTCTAAAATACGAAAAATTCGGAAAGATCAATGCAACTGGTCAGTAGTAATATCAAATTAACGAATTCATGAAAATTCGTTTCTAAGCACTTAATCACTTGCAGAAGGTGACTTAATCATCGCAAACAAATTTTGACACTGATTAATGCAATGAAATCGCTTATGCAAGAATGGTGCAAAATTTCAAGTTTGTAGCTCCAGTAGTTTTTGAGCAATCCTGGACACATCCAGACGGACGGAATGACGGACAGACGCACACCTTACGTACTCCTATAAGCCCAATATTACCTGGGCTAAAAAGTATAGTAAAGGACGAAAGGCGTTTACATTTTAATTACATCTCTACATCTGTCCCAAGTCTATGGAAAACGATTGGTAGGAATAAATTTTGAGTTATAAATATTTTTTGTATTATGTTGATACAGCGAAAATATACCTGCTTGTTTTTAAAGGCTTGCGTAGCTGCTGGGCATTCGACTTCTTTGTTTTGACCTCCTTGACCATTACATCAATAATAGGTGCGATATTCGCGGTGTCTCGCGGAAACTTTTGTCTCGATTCCAGCGTGTTTATTCCAAACATCTGCTTGAAAATCTGGTAGCAGTTAGTAAAGAGACACTCGTTCTACTACGTCGCGAGCGCAACCACCACCACAAGGCGAAGCGAAAGGTATTCAGAGTGTGTCTTTACTAACTGCGTCTGGTCATCAATAATCCACATCCTCAGCTTCTACAGACAAATATGTAGCAAATTGAGTTGTCCAGCTCATTCTTTCATAAATGGTCTGGAACCTTTCAACACAAACCCTTACACAGGAAACCTTCTAGAATAACCTTTCCTTTTCTGCAGTAACTCCCAAAAAATTCGTAATTCCTAGCAACATTGTATAATATTCATAAAAAAGGAAAACAAATCAAGATACAGATCGCAAATAATAAAACCTACTAATTCTCTTTATGGGAAAGGTCTGCTCTCTAACTTCTGGGAAGAAATACAGAAGGCAAAGGAGAAAAAGCTTACTCACGAGACACCCAGATTGAGGCACCCCAATTCAAAATCCACTGACTCCCAGCTCGATGCTAACGACAATTGATGTGACGACAATTTTACCTCCAAGTAGTCAAGCGACAACCTACAGTTCAGACACATTATCCATTAAGTCAAAGTATCGTATTTGCATCGAAAATGTAAGTATTAGAGAAATGTATAGAGGCCTGTTCGACACTTGGATTGGACCCTAACCATAAATTTCTTCTCGAAATGAACCAGCTCACTTTTCCTGCATGTTTCTCGGACATTATCCGGATATATTATCGGATAAAGGGCTGTCACCACCTGGAAAAAGAGGTACATAAGGACGAAAGGAAAAAGCTTTACATTAAAAAAGCTAAATTGTGTGATTTTTTTAACCTTTCCAGTGCATATTAAACAAAACTCAAATGACTAAATTTCCACATTTTGACATTATTCCACCAAAACACCCTGTTTCCAAAGTGAACTGCTTACCGGGTCGTCTAATTCCATATTAACTCAAATTGACACAATTCCGTTCAGTGCGCATCCATCCATAAAACTCTTATTTCAAACGACACTGGTCACGGTTTTCTTCCACATTGAGTAGAACTTTCATTAGAAAAAAAGTCGTATTTCTCAATCTTATCATCTTTGTTTCTGATGAGATAGGTCTCCATGTGGTTTGTGGACTCACAAAACTCACGAAAAAACCTCTGCTTTTGAGTTTCTTGCGTTAAAACATTACGTATAAAATTTGTCTGAATGGAAGTCTTAAATCATAAAGCTAATTACTCACCCGTTTCTTGTTGCGGTTTTTTCTTTCCTTCCGCCATACTCTGCTTTTCCTCGGAGGTTTAGTTTCCTACAATTAAACATGTATTATATTAGCAAGCTCTCATTTTGGCTCCGTTTGTGTATCACAATTGGACAATTACAGGCTAGGGAGTGGCGAAAGTAGGCTCTGGGTATTGCAGTATATGGAGCTACAGATGTCATCTCAACAATATTTTCATCTAAGAAATAAGGCTTCTAAAAGATTGTGGTGGATGCTGTTTGTTGTTGAGATCATAGCTAAATTTGTGCCAATTTAAAATCGACCTCGTATACTTCGTTTATGCCAGCTCAAAACCCACCCCAACGCTATGTTTTTTTCCAGTTATACGGAAATTCCCATTGACCTGCGAACGTACTGCTGGACCATGGATCCAGGGTATGTAAGGATAAAGGGGACGCAGTAGTTTATTATTATAAAGGACGTCCAGACCTCCAAGCTGAGCGAGTAGATGGAATGCAGATCATTAAATTTAAACCAATTGTCAACAAAGCAATGGCAAGCGTAAAGCAAGCCACATGGCACGAGAGAATGGGACATATCCATTCCCATTTTCTCACGAAGACTGCACAGAAGAAAGCAGCGTACGGACTGGAGAGCTTAGGGAAAGAAGACTTTGAGTGTGAGGTGTGCATTCGTTTCACATTCACTAATAAATTTGCAGGTAAAATTGGCGATTAAATCTAAAGAATCACCGAGCCTCAAAATCAAGTAAGAGATAACTTTATTCAACTTATAGTTTTAACTTTTCTTCTTTTCTCAGTCCATAACAACTTTACGGAACATAATGATATTTTATACAACTATACTATGTGATTACAATATTTTACATGCAAAAGGAGTGATAACTAATTCTCTGAATCCGCCTAATCTCTTTCTTTTACAAACCACTATATGTCTGCTTCGTTGACTCTTTTAATTCTACATTTTGTTGTCATTTGTGAAATGAAAAATATTACTTTAGATTACCTCTTGCTCTTCATGTATTCCGCTTATGTAGTGATTTATTACATGTCATCATACCGACAATAAATGTAAATTCATTAATTTAACTAATCAGGCAAGGATTTTATGAAATAAAAACTGTCTTCGTACATTTTAATTATAGGAATAAAATTGCTCTGATCGCTAATAAAGAAGCAGATTATCTACTTAGCCAAATACCTTACTTTGTTTATCTTATTTACTTAGATCAAATCTGGAGATGGTTCTAACTTCAATCCAACTGCTCTACCCATTGGTTGATCAAGTTTTTATTTACTTCTCTTGTCGCCATAACCGTAACAATGTTCTTACTTTGTCCTCTTTCATTCTGCCTATTATTTTCTTGTTCTCGGTTTTGTTCTTTACGTTCCCGTTTTGCCTGTCTTGCCCTTTGTCGTTTTTGGACTCTTCGTCTTTGCCCCTCAATTAGTCGTTTTACTTTTTCATTTCTATTTTTCTGCTTAGTACTCTGCTTAGCACTTTGTCTTTTCATTTCCATTCTTATGTCCCGTTTTTGATGTTCTCAGTACATTTTTCGTGCACGGAGTTTTGCTAAATACTTAATTTTATGCTCCGTGTGTACTCTTTTCCTTTCTTCTTCTAGTGCACTTCGTACTGCTTGTGCGATTCTACATTTCTCTCGTTTTTCGTTAGCTTCTAACGCCATTCTTTCTCGGATTAAGATTTTATATGCCTCCTTTCTCTTGTCTATTTTATCTTCTCGCCTTAACTGTCTCAGTTGATTTAATGTTCTTTCAATCTCGTCATAATCCTCTTCACTTTCAGTGACTTGTTCTATTTCACACTCCCTAATCTCTTCTTTTTTTGACATTTGAGGACTACAGTAAATCTTTTAAAGGTAAAAAGAGAGAATAGACGAATGTTCTAATCGAATTGTGGAAAATATCTCAGTCACCGATTTTGTGGAACTGCAGAGCGGTTTTCAAAATTAGCCTCAATCCAAGAAATTTCTTTCCTTATACATAAGGTTCTCTAATTCATAACGAAAACCATAGAATGTTAAACAGACCACATCCAGCGTTGATCAGGAACATTTGGAATTTTTGGATAACTGCCTGTTTCACGCGATGCCCCAGCGGACCCTTGGATTTCGAGATTATGTGAAGAACCCCCGGATGAGATGAATGGCAGCACGACACTTTTAGTCTTTCACACTTTTGTGTAACAGTTAAAACTATTTCTCCACTCTCACTATTCAAAGTTCGGATTCCGACTTACGCTAATCTGCGAAATCCTGTAGAGTACGCCATGTAAGATTCGCACTTCTTTCTTATTTAGGTGAGGTGGGAAATGTCATTAGTAATTAATGTGTTTAATTGAAAATGAATTATTTGAGGAATACTCGAGTAATTGTTTATGTCGTCTCTCGCTCCTGGAGCCCCACTCTCTCTCCTTTTTATGTGAAATAAAGCAGCCACAACAGCCACAGTCACAGGCCCAAATCTACAACGGATGCACATCCGTTCATTAGTTTTTAAGTTTAATACATATTGGATTTAAATAAACAGAAATGTAATGATGGCATTTCTCCTATGAACTAATTACTAATTAATAATTCTGGAGACACAATTTAAATATCTATTCGGATATCTCACAATATCTCACAATACCCTTATTTCCTTTTCATACGCATCAACGCATGGGAATCTGAGTACGCACAAATGCATATCGTCCTTACCCTTCTTCCTACATTCCTTTCTTGTTGCAGTTTTTACGCATAGGAATCCAAATCAGTAATTTTAGTGAGCCTCCATTACAATTAACAGTAGGCTTGCCATTTCTCTCTCCTCAACATGTATATCGAACAATGTCGTCTAGCATAAGCATTAGTTGAAATAATTAAATTAATTTTAATCCTGAATGTGTTCATTATATTGGAGCACCACATGTGGATAATCAAACTGCCACTGTTGAACGCAAGTCAACGGTATGCTGTTTACGAATAAGCAAAGTTTACGGAAGTATGAAGTCACAAAAGCTAAAGGATTACTTTATAGGAATTCAGGTAAGCAACTTTATAAACATATATTTATATGTTTCTTTACTCAGAAAATTGTTAATATTTTGCACATACAGCTCATGACACTTTGTCACAATTTGGATACCACACATTAGTGCACAGTACATAATCAAAATTATTTATGGCGCTGGGGGTTTGTACGTTCAAAATTGTGCCTGTAATCCTCGAAGCGGTGGCAGGCATACAGGTGAAATCTTTGGAGTACCTCCATTTCCAAATTAAATGACAAAGGCTACTTGACGGTAGGATTACAAGGATTTGTAACTGTTCTTACCGTATTTGTAAACCCGTATTTGTAAAAACAGTTGATTATAAGTACATAATGATGCTTTAACTTGTCCACACTTTAGCTGCTTCGTACAATTTTTGCTCTATTATTCGTTTGAAACAACAATTGCAGCAGAAAAAAGCAGGAATATTTTTTAAAAGAGTCGAAAGAAAATCCCCTACGCTGTTTTGCAAATTAGAGGAAATTCCTTTGTAGCTTTGTACTCGAACCGTCATCCCGACTGCAAGATCCTTCAGAAAGTGTTCAGCTACCGACTGCACGACCTCCCTCAACTAAAGCAGGCCCCTCTGGTAACCAACAAATGGCGACCGCCAGACCTCGCTTACCTAAAGAGGCCCCTTGGGTACCCAAAAACCAGTAACTGCTTCACCTTGCGCACCACCACCAGTGCATCGAGTAGATGCGCAGCGGGCATTGAGCAATTCGAAACTGCAATTTGCAAGCACACTAATCTTAGTTAACAGAACAATAATATTGCTTTCCGTTTGCCTATTAAATGCAATTCTCCATTTATGCCTCATGCAACTTTCATTGTTTCAAAATTACGAAAATTGTATAAAAAGATTCCGTATTCGATCTTCGTTTTAGATGCAATGCATTTCGACTCGATGCAGTATAACATTCATTCAAAGTTCACGGACGAAGATAAAAAGTACGTAGAGAAATGTATATTCTATTGCGAAGCTGATGAACTAGTAATGAAAATGACCAGCTGTATTAAGCTTTAAAAGGGCAAGCTTTACGGTTAGTTGCAGGAACAATTAATACAAAATAGGCTGCTCATATTGAACAATTCAGTGATGATGAAACTTGGGGAATCGTTTGTAAAATTATGAAACAAATTGTCTGCGGAGAAAAAGAAAACATGTCTTTAACAGGTAAGGGCTTGTACTTATAGTGTTATTATAAAGGTAAACATTCTGTGTACTAGATGCCTCGTAAATAAGCTACTGCGTAAGCCAGTAAGTTGCTGTCATGGAAACTACGTAACGAACGAAAATTACCTGATTAAGTGACATATTGCTGTCCGATGCAAGCTAGAAAACAGAAGACGAAGAGAGGAAGGTCCAAGCTGAAAACAGAAAGTCGGTCAAGCCAAAGCGTACGGCTCCTCCTCCACCACAGAAGTTTACTTTTGATGGATTTGCTGACCATCATGGCACACAGAAGCAAAGAATGCATCCTAGAAAAACTAACGTGGAAGAGTTCCTGTCACTGTCTGACAATCGTTTTGATGATTTCTGAACACGTTTGGAATACTAAATAAAAACTAGAAGAACTAGAAGAATACTTAAAGCAAGCTTAATGATGCCGAATTACAGTTACTGTTCTTGTCAGGTGCAAGTGGTTTAGATATTTTCACACCAACAAAAGCATGTGGTGGTGAATACTCAAGTGCAACACCTAAGATAAACTTGGAAGTGCATGAAACATTTACTCTTTACTCTGGAAACCCCTCCTAAAGGCAAGTTGACAAGATGTGGCTAGTACTTAGGTAAGTATGTCTTACAGGATAGGATTGTATTTAATATGAGTACATTTCAGCAGGTGTTAACTGAATAGGCAGATTCAATCTAATCGATGACTAGACTCAGACGTTTTTTTACGAGAAACTCAATTCGATTCAGCAAACAATGTTAAAAACAAAGAATTCATTCTATCAATGATTCCTTGTGATTTTGTTTTGCAATATATTTTTAAATTAATTTTACTGATAGGCTAAAAGGATTAACCTATAGAATCTAAGGCCAGAAACTTCTTAGTGTGGCACGATGAGTATGAAGCAAAGAGGAGTTACGTAATGTCTGCACAATCTTATGTCTGCACCTATTGACATAACATTGTGGTGGTCAATTTGAAGTCAATTAGACTACTGCAGAGGTTTTGATTTTAAAAGGGCAATCATTCTTAACCACTTCCTGCTAACAACACGATATACTTCCTTCTAAGAACTCAGCGGCGGAACCGTGGGCCAACCTGATCACGGCCAGGTCAGAACCAACTAAATTAACATACACAATTAGCACTCGAGCTACCGATTTAGCAGTGTGTTATTCTACTCGATAGTGGGTCATCAATTTCAATCATAAATAATACGTTAGTAAGTACCATTTATCCTCTCAATTTAAATTTTAAATTTGTTCGAGTTACTAAAAATTCTTGCACTGCTTGAAGATGGGAACTCGTACAAATTAAATTCCAAAGAACTATGAAAGAAACTGAGGTTAGATGCTATGTAATAACCGATTTTCAGCCCTCAGTGCTTTTATTTACAGATTTTCTGAATAAATCTCATGCACAGTTAGATTTAAATTCCTATTCTTTAGTTCTGAATGACTTCGTTATTCCTATAATCTCTTTTGAGGCAGCAGAAACTGCGATTTATACACAATCTCATCATGATGCATTTTTTCCCTTAACCTCTGTGTCTAGGGATTTGCATAAGAAAAAAAGACTTGACTTCCAACATTATATTACAAAATCAGGATCTTGTTTTTGTGAGTCCTCAGACTTTTTTGTTCTTTCGTGTGTGCATTTTAACTCCAAAAATACATGAAATTTGTTGTTTTATCATTCTAAACTCATTATGAGGTTGAGGATCTTTTGCACAAACTGCTTTTGCACACTTGCAGAAGTTTTGGATACTTATGAAATCGTTTCCAATTGAGAAATCATTTAGAATTCATAGTTCATAGTTCATAGTTTTGTTTATTTTGTGCTAGATTCATTTGGCCAAGCCCTTACAATCATGTTAATATAACATATTTAATTTCTTAGTAATAATTAGATTCTTAGTTAATAGTGAGGATCAATTTTAAGCATCGTAAAATATAGATAACCACACCATCCTAATTTCTGCTGCTTTCTCAACATATTCCCTTAAGTGTAATACATCTATGAGGTTAAATTGTTTTAACATAGACAGGTATTCATCACTCGATAATTCAGAACATCCAAAAAGTCTATTTCTTTCTAACACATATGCTGGACATTCAGCAATGAAATGAAATAACGTTTCAGGTTTATTTAGTGTACAAAGTAAGCATGTGCTTAAATCTGTTTCTTCTTCATTAAAGTGGCTACAAATAGATCTTAAGCTGACTGTTTTACCACTAATCGTCACCTTGGGTATATTCACTCTTAACTGAACGATCAGCCTTATATTAACCCAGTTTTTAAGGGAGTTCAATTTATTATCATTTAGAATATGGGTCTTAACTAGTTTATATTTCAGGTAGGTTCTGCTGCTCATCATTCTGCGTATGTCTTCAGAGAGAATGTTATTTTTGACTACTTTTACAATACTTACTATGCTAAGCTTATTTTTAGAATACATGTCCTCAAGGGAATTTACATCTAGATTACAGTATTTTTTCAAAATATCATTTACGTCAGTATACCAGTTATGCTTCAAGTGTTTGTTTGAGTGCTTAAGCTTCAGTTGTTCATAGCATTCTTTAATGTTCATAGCATTCTTTAAAAAATCATTTAGAATTATGCATGCACGTCCCTTCTACCCTTCTACTAATAATACAAACCTCTATCACACAATTAATGCGTTTAATAGATTTGTTCATTAAATACAGAGATTTGTATTCAGAATATTAATATATATCACAGATTATAAAATAATAATTAATCATTCATCCGTCTGATATGAGTACGATTAAAAACGCAACCATTAGATGGAATGCAAGTTACAATTGAAGAAGCATTCTTCAGAAGGATAAGAAATGATATCGTTAACTTTCTGTATGACGGGGTAGAAAATACCGTATGTAAAATATACACAACCAATACTAGTCTGTCCATTTTATTCAAATATTGTAATCAAGACTAGGCAATATGTGGGTTGGGAAAAAAAGAAAGCCATGGCAGTGGCACGAGAAAATTCTTGACGATTTCAGGAAGAAAAGAAACGATTTGGGCTTTTCAAGAGGCATTGACGCAAATGCTTCCCGGCTCAAGTTCATGCATGAATGGCAGAACGAGTTGTTCATAGTGTCACATGTCACCAAGTCCTTAACTGATTTGTACTACAAATGTGGCAAAATTAAGTAATCGTCCACACCATTGACAATAGTGAAGTCATGCTTACAGCAAGACGTAAAAAGTGTAGTAACGATGGATGTGATCGCTCAGGACCTGCAAATATTGTTATATGAACCACTATTACACTGGATTCATAAAATAAATCATTCTCCTTACATATGTTTTTATATGTGTTAAACTGCCTATTTACTTTGTACTAAACCAAGATAAAAATCGACGCAGATCGTACGCACTAGCCTTGAGGGACTATCGTGCATTTAACGACGTAGGAAGTTACATCACCAAAATGCTCGTTGACCCACATTCAAACATGTTGACAAAAACGCTTGTCTCAGTGTTAAAAACCGAGCTACAGTTTATCACTCAGAGTTCCCAGATGCTGAAGTATATTAGGTAGTTGTCAAAATTAAACGTCCCAATTCTTGATCTCAAGAAACAAATGGGTTGCGGAGTCTTCCACTATCCGTTTGTATATATCTCAAAATTTTAGTGTAATCATTTGCAACAACATCTACAATTTCATAAGGAGACATGGCCTGAGTGACTACTGGATGTTCGTCTTTGGAACCGGATATTAATAATCTACCGCCTACGATAGCGTCCTTGTACACATGTGTTCCATAGTTCTAAGAAATGGAATGGAAATACTGTATGTTTCCTGCACTTATTTTCAGTCACTTAGTAGTTTTCAAAGAATAGTCTAGCCGTAAATGGTCCAAACAGGAAGGAGTCAGGGCCCTTGAAAAATATAACTTCACGATCAGGGGGTGAATCCGAAGTCAGGGGACGTGTGGTTTCGTCATCACTAAAGTTCATAGTTTGATCCATTTTGCTCAGAAGGATGTGTTACTGTGTCCAAAGACGATATAAGGTGTACTGCAGAATTGTCAACATTTATACTACTCGTGTTAAAAGAATGATTGACAGCTATTCGGAGATATGTAAATCGAAAAATTCTGGGTAGATTCTATTGACGTCAATAGTTTTGAGTGGCAGGTCCTGCCTGTCCAAGTCAAAATCTGTTGAGAATAAAAAAACAACGACAGTGTGAAATCGGGGTATCAGGTTCGTCGTTTTGCAAGCTATCTGAAGACGTTTTACAGGCCCTTCCCGACAAACATTGCAGTAGCCCACAACAGAGGTTGGTTTGTATATCAAACTGGAGAAGCCTGACGAGGATGAGAGTAGTGTGTCAGTGTAGATAGTGGCTGAGAAAGCGGTCGACAAGAAGAAGCTGGAGTAGAGGATGAGGTCGAAGAGACGAAGGGGTTGTCAGAAGAAAAAGGACAAGGAAAAACGTGGAACATAAAGTCTTATTTGCTTTCATTACGATGCGTGAATTCCCCCCAATGTGGGACTACTTTCGTTTTAAACTGAAAGGTTCCACTATGTCTGAGGTAGAAAAAATTCTACAGACGGAAATCATCAATTCTAAAGATGCGTTATTGGAGTCTTTTTCGAAAATGTCACATTTCCATGATGTCTCAAATTATGAAAAGACAGGAAAATAATTTAAATCTGATTAATCGATTCAAATTTGGTTTGGGTAGAACATTCCTTTACTATGCTGGGGAATACCGTGCAAAATTATATCAGTGTGTTAAACCAGGTTTTTGTTAATTGAAATATATTCATATTACTTACACTGCGATTGCAATTCAGCTTAAAAAGTATGGAACCATACTTTGGCGATACGTTCATTTAGTTTGATGTAGTGCATGCGAAAACTTTACACACAATACAATAAGAAGCTAAACGGTTATATCCATCTCGTTCTTTGGCAGTCGAGTTATCCTTGTCGAGTTAGATCTTCGACATCCAACACACAGTCCTGCATAGGCATTCCAGAATTTGATTAATAATAATCTTCTGTAGTAAAGTTTTCATGGTTTGTTACATAGGATAGGTTTACAGATTTTTATCGCCCAAGCGAACGCCTTGAACACAGATTGAAAAGGATAATGTAGTTTGCAAAGTCCTGCTACCTGGTAAAACGGTTAGGTACCTGGTACGTCATTTGGAAACCCTTTGAAAAAAATAACGCTGCTTTGCCTAATTTAATTGCTTGCTTGATTGCCCTTTACTGCAGCCTCAATTTCCGACTCATGTTTAACCAGCTTTCTCAAATTGCATCCACAACTATCTTGACAACTATAGCGGCATTTCACGAATTGCACGAATTGAAACGGATTATAGCAGTGCTCTCAGCATGCGTTGAGTGTTGCATCAGAACATTTCTGCCTACTTGTTGAGAGCTTAGATGTGTCACATCAAGTCTACAAATGAGCACGACTACACTCCCGATATTTGCAGGGCCCATGCAATCAGATTCATTAAGACGTACATCGACAAATGATGAAGACAAGGAATTTATATCCCCATTGAGACGGTGGATGCACAAGTTCTTGACAGGAATATATCGATGGGATTTCCCTAGGAGCTTACAGGATATTCTTGATCGAGGATTATTGGGCCAATCGAGTTGGAAGTGTGTCGGTAATCTTTTTTTCATGTCTTGCTCTCATAGACCGGAGTCCTTAAGACGGAATCATTCCTTCGGAATTTTCTGGTTGCGGACCAGGTCCCGTTGCTGGTTGCCCTTCAGGTCCCGTTACAGGTTTCGGTCCAGGTGCCGATGCTGGTTTCGGTCCAGGCGCCGGTGCTACTGGTTGCGGAAGTCTAGCTTTCTTATACCTGAGTCCTGTAGCTGGTCTTCCGGAAGTTCCTGGTTGCGGGCCAGGTGCCGGTGATGGTGGTTGCGGACCAGGTGCATGAACTCCTGGTTGCGGAGTTTTTCCCGCTGGTGGCACAACATCCTCATCATCATCGATTGATTCCGCCAATATATCTGCGTGTAATCTCTCCGTTTGGTCCATCAGTTGGGTGATATGAACTGCCTAATATATGGGTAATAGAAGCATTAGAATCTTGTTTACTAATCATCATAAACCAAGATGTAGTAACATTTTAGTACAGTAATTATTTATCTACAGCACCATTTTGTTCGTTATCCAACGGAGAGGTACACATTGAAACAAGAAGCAAAAGACCAGCTAACGTTTTCTAAGCGATAACATTAATCAATTAACGTCCACCTGCACCACTTCCCGCATAAACGCGTTCGGAGTATCACGTTTCTCGGTCAACAGGTACAGAGATAAATAAAAACAGTTTTTAAGAAAAATCTGACCATTGTAATATATTCTGCCACGTGCTTTCTTTCTGCCAAGTCTAAAATGCGACTACAATTACCATGAGTTGTGATTTCCCCCTTTTAAGAATCTAAACTCAATCAATTTTCAATCAATCAATCAATTTTCTACTAACTAAAGCAGAAAATTGATTTTTAGTCATACTTCCACAGGAGTTGTTGGCCACCAGTAATTTAGGGGGTGTACACAACCCTCCTCTGCTGAAAAAACTTCATAAATCTTCCCTTCTTCCAAACGAGCCGGCGGGCGTAGTGCCCATCCCAAGCAATTATATTATTTGAGTAAGCACGAGCAACATTCTTCGGAGTGGTGAAAAAAAATCGAGATATATTCTCACCCCGTTTCTTCCCTCATGCCGTTATATCGAACAAGCATGTACTCATGCTGTACGTTTATGGTCGCGAACTCGAGAAAAAAACGCAATTCAAAAACTCGCACGTGTCTAAATTTTTGCGTGCAGTCCTCATCTTTTAGGACCTTCTTTGGATCCCTTTGCTAGGAGCCCACGAATTACTCGAAGTCATGTAGTCAACATGTAGCCCGACCTACAATTTAAATATTTCACCTGAAATCATTTTATTCAATCACTCAATGACCTTCCCATTACGGATTTTTAATTTGTTAGGTTAGGTTAGGTTAGGTTAGGTCTGAGTTTTATCCTGAGTAAAATTTTGAGAATTTTCAAAAATAATAAAAACATGTAGCCCGACCTAGAATTTAAATATTTCGCCTGGAATCATTAAATTACAACTTAGCGAGATATTGAAGTCCTGGATGAGCTTCCCAATAAGGATTTTTGATTTGTTAGAGAGTTTTGGGGAAAATAGGATTTTGAAAATTTTCAAAAATTCAAAAAAATGTAGCTCGACTTATAAATTAGAGATTTTGACTCATTTGGTTTAGTTACAGCCTGAAAGTTAATTCAAGTCCGCATCAATCTTTTTCTATTCTCTGTTTCCAACAGGATTAATTAAATAAGCTTAATTTATTACTTATTCAACCTTTAATTATACTATGTAGATTATTGCAGACAACTCCGCTGCAACAATTTGTTGCACAAGTCGGCAATCTTCATCAGTGTGGTTTTGTCTCGCAACGTCAGGAACCCGAAATGTGTCTAAAAAACCACCAGGCTGTCGAACCTTTCCGGAAGCCTCCGAAACCGTCTGAATTCCTGCCCTCCCACATAGAGCACGCCGGCGATCGTGTAGCTTTTAACACGCTTCGGGGCACACAGTGACTCCTGCTGTAGCCATGGATTTTGAGGCGCTGGCACAGAAGCAGGTGGAATATCCGTTGCTTCAGCGATAAGCTGCTGCCGGATGAGGCTCCTTGCCAATAATGCAGATTGTCTCTTGCTTGGTCTCATTATGAAACTAGAATGACTTATATTACATAATTAAAAGTCAACATTTTTTGCGCAATAATCGCATCTTGCGACAGGTGCTCCGTCGTATGAGGGGTTTGAAAATGTTCCACATGATTTCCTTCTTCGATAGAGCACCTGAGTGCCACACTTTTTTAAATTGACCTGCAGTTTACAGATGGACCAGCGGTATTGGTCAAAGCAAGTCTGTCCTGTAGCATTTGGCGGCAATGGGGGCTGATATACAGGAAGTGTTGCTAGTTTCCAGCTCAGTAGTCGGCAAGGGACAGGTAAGAATAATTAGTATTTCTGGGGAGGTTTTGATCCCACAGAAGGTTAGGCAGAAGGTTCTTGGGGTCAAGCAGCCTTTGGATCAGAAGTAGAGTTTGGAGAAGGACAATTTTTAGGCGGTGGACACGTTAGGAGAGCCGCAAGACACGGAGCTGAAGAAGTTTGTGGACATGGAGCCGGGTTTGGGGGACATGGAGCCGAGGGTGGTGGACATGGAGCCGCGGGAGGACACAGAGTTGTTGAGGGGACTGGACATTTTGGAGGAGAGGGAATAAGACACGGCGGAGCTGCAGGAGTAGGAAGATACTTTGGACATGGAGGAGGAGGTGGGCCTGAAGTATTGCCTGAAGAACCTGAGAAAGGAGCTTTGACACAGCTCCAGGTCACAAACAGTATTGTCATAAGCAAGCCAAAGCCTTTTAAGAGGAGTGGCAGCACTAACAGGACGGTGACCCTGTAGTTAAAGTCAAACAAATGAACAGGAATATTTACTAGGAGCCAGCTACATTTTCACAATATTTCTACCTGATTTTTTTGATCTTGTACACTCAGACAACAAAGAATCCAGCAAATCTCAGGCGAACAAATACGTAAATATACCAAGGCGTGTCGAATCCAAGTGCATAGACAATTGCAGCCGAGAAGAGCACTCATAAGACAATTTTCCCCACCTTGACTTGACTTAAACACGCAACAACTGCAATTGAAAATTCAATATTTATTAATATTTATTACATAAATATTTTGCATGTCGAAATAAACTCACAACTGTAATTGAAGCCATAACTATTTTTTTGTCAATAAAATTACCAATCTACGATCACTTAATTTGCATACTTACCTTTTTAAGGGGTTAGAATTAATTATTTAAGATGAATACTATCAGATTATCTTAAGAGATTAGTACAAGATTGGCAATTAGTATTCAACTGTGTGTCCTTGACAAAATTATCGACAGTTTGTTTGTTCAATTGACTCGACTTGTTTGAGTCCTTAAACCTTTTCTTGTAGCCCCTCGGGACCTCAGTCTTGCTAGAGATATTAAAATCATCCGATCATGACCCTTAAGGAACGAGGAGTTGTTGCTGAAGTCAGTGAGCAAGTGAAGGTTGCAGTGTGTTGTTCTACTCGATAGTAGGTCATCAATTTCACCTCATAACCAAAGTTCATTAGATTGGATTGGTAATCGAAGTAAATAAATCTCAATGATGGACATTGAAAAGGGCGTCTGGAGTTTACCTCGGGAAAAAGAAAGTATTCTACTCACAGCTTTTATAACAAGGTTTTATAACATTGGTTTACCCAAAAACGCCTGCCATTTCACTAGTGTTTATTGTACTGACGACCTCAAATATAGGAGGTGCATTTAAAATGGTGTTCTGAAGGGGATAAAATGGGAATGTCCTGTGAACACCCCAGATCCATGTAGAGGACATGAATTTTCAGCCTCAAATATAGGGAGTGTATTTAAACCGCAGTTGCGTGAAAAAAGCAGAAACGAGAAGGGTAAGGTTTCGGTATGTTGATATCGATCGATTGATCTGAGTACGCACTATGCCCTTACCTACATTTCTGAATTGCTTCTGTGTAGTATTTCATTTTCATACGCATCTACGGATTGGAATCCGAGTACGCACTAACGCAAATCTTCCTTACTACCTTCCTACATTTATTTCTTGTTACAGTTCTTACGGATGGGAATCAACACCCTAAATCTTATTATGCATCCAAATAATTCTATATAAAATGACGAAGGGAGCTTGACGGTAGGATTACCTTACGGTCAGGTTACTCTGATTCTTATTACACTCACAAGTTTATACATTTTAGCTGAATCAAGCATATTAAATATATTATGATGCCTTAACTTGTCCACACTTTAGCTGCGTCGTACTACTTGCCGTGGGACAGCTCTATGATTCGTTTGAAACAACAATTGCGGCAGAAAAATGAAATACTTTTCAAAAGACACGAAACCAAATCCTCCTACCGTGTTGTGCCACCAAGAGCCGAAATTGTGAAATCTGTGAAATTTTCAATCTGGCCTTGTTTTATTTAACGCAGCCACGTTTCACGTCAAATTGGGGGACTCCAAAATGCAAACCGTTCGTACATAATTTCATAGAAGCCTCCTTAGATGCTGCCAACGGAGAGCAAGAAGGAGTTAACATATTCTCTTGTGTCCTTTTTTGGAAAATTTATGAAAATTCTCTTCATTCTCGTGTAATTCGTAAGCCAATAATGGTTTGCGAACATTATGAAGTTTTCTGTATTTTTGGAGGCAAGTATCTTTACACTTACAAATAAAATTTGGCAATCGAACGATGAAACTAGACAAATAAGGTTTTACTTTAGGTTGAAAAAAAAAACAAGAAATTAACGACTGTGTTAATTAATTTTGTCTCCAGCTTGCAAGTAATTTTTGTGTTCTTCCACTGTGTATCAAGAAAAAAGCATAACTGTAAGAAAGTATATAAGTGTAATTTCATATTCTCTAAATATTTGCACTGAATGTTAATAGTAAATCTAAGCAAGTAAAAATGAAGAGTGATCCATTTACTGGTCGAATCTATTTGACCAACGTAATTAAATATTGATTTTATTGAATTACATGAATACCCTTTAACTGATCCTTGCGTATATACTAGCGGAGATCTGTCTTATTGATTGGGTAATTTATTTGAGTGGTGGGCTTAATTACGGTCGCCATAACGCAGTTTTTCGCGCTTTCCTGAATGGAACGCTCATTTCCAGGGTTCTGATTTTGCCATTTTTTATTTCTTTGCAGCGTTATGCGTTATGATGTTTTAAATCACTAGCATTATGATACCGTGCGTACCTTTACCCTAATTTGAGGACGTGGCAACTCATATCTTAGCTCCTACTGGCATGCATTCAAACAAAGAAACATGTCCTTAATGTTCATATTTCATATATATTAAATTAGTAATTTGTTCACGCAACTTCCCTAAAATCCTCTTGTCATTCTGGATGAATCGTGTTTAAAAAAGCATTGTCACACAACCGTCAGTGTTGAAACTGTAAGACAGATGCACTTCTAGAACCACGTGGTTTTGAATGAAGTACACACGGTTCCTGCTATTGCGAATTGAGCGAAGGATCCTTTTTGTGGGTGTAGTTTTCGGACAAATGCATGCCTAGTATCGTCCATATCCCACATTCGAATTAGTATTTCAACAGCTAGATTTTGCATACTTGTTTTTGCTCCAATTGCATATCTTACAAATTTATCATGACATCACTTCTAATACATAGTAGCCCAGAAAACTGTTTTTGTAAAAACAAAGGCCCACATTTTGAGTTCCAGAAGCCTTCATATGTGCAGTTACTGATGTTTCTAAGACTTTTGAAGTTGCTGTCTATGTTGTCAAACTGATTCCATTCGTTAAAAATCCTGTCTCCAATTATCCTGACGATTTGCAGCATTTCTTCCAAATTAAACTTCGCAATTTGTTGCTTTATCTCATCCACGGAATTTGGAACGCCTATTTCAATTAATTGTTAATAACTTATTTTTTATCCGTTTTCCAGTTTTGAAGTCGTTGGATTCCATCGCAGACCTGGAAAATGAACGCGACGCTGCGGTTTGCCTGATGATCCTTCTCCACGGATTCAAACTTCCACAACTGAACTGGCGCGATTTGAAATTGTCGTTTATGGATTGGGAGCAATCGCCAGGAATTCCCTTTCCCGTGGTACGCAAAATGTGTTGCTTAGCTTTCTGATGGAGTTCGCTGCTTACTAAGTACTAACGATTGATGACCAAAATAACGACTGACTGAGTGGTTTGTGTTTAACACAGGTGGATCACAATCTCCTTATCCCCCTTATCGCCGGACCCATTTAGAAATCTCTGCTGAACGTTGACAATGACCCTTCCTACTTCGTTGAAGACGCGCATCCGTTTTTGGTGAGTAGTTTGGTCGTTGCTTTCTAACCGATAAATTTCTCTTGAGACAAAATAAGTCCACTTTAATGAAATCGTCTACAAAATGGTCGCCAGTTAGAAGTTATGCTCTGAAGATTTTCTATCGCATAGTAGTTCAATTTTTGCACAGCCAAAATAGATCTGTGGGATTTTGGAAAACTTATGAATCAGTTTATTCCTTTAAATTGGATTATTAGTCCCGCACTCAAATATTTTCTAGTTGTATTTCGAGGAATTTAATTTTGTTCCAATTAATTTATTGTACCACCAATTAAGGTGCAAATGAGGAATGTGAAATGAATCCAACGACAGTTTGAATACTTCGAAATTTTACGTGAACACAATTCAACATTTGATGCAGCTGATTTTATCTTCACTTTCTAAACTCTCCTCACTCTAAGCGGGATGGGCCGTTAAGTGTCCGCCACTGCCCTCCTCGTTGCTCCCGTTCCTCCCGCTCCATCCAATTCTCAGAGGCAAACGACCTCAACTTCTCCAGCATAGGATGTCCCTCTTGGGTCACCGACATATTTTTGACTTGGATCGTAAGCAGCGTCTTCGCGGAAGATCCCCAAAGCAGATTCCTGAGTATCTCCGCTTCCACCTGTCACACACAAACGACGTCAACCAGGCGGTAATTAACGTTAGTTTCGATTTCCTAAACTTGCCACCGGAAAACAACGATAATACTCGTTTTCAGCATCTGCGCAGATCAATTTGAGGAAGTTCAGCTTTAGACTCCGCCAATCGAAAGCGTACAGAAGGGCATTCCGACACTCTCCCACGTCAGTCTTCATCCCAATTACTGTCGCTTGTGAAGCTTCGTTGAAAAAAACCGAGCTTCAAAACGCCTAGCCATACTAGCCCGTCTTGGAATGGCACTCTAAATATAAAGCTTTGATAAATACAAAAGTTGATAATGTTAATGTCGATGGTGGTGGTCAGTGGTGGTGGTGGCTGAAGTTGAGTGGAGTGAGTCGGAAAGTTTTCCGGGAAAGAGTAATTCCACTCACACCACTCAGCTCATGACTTTCGCTCGGTTGGCAACCCTAATTACTTATCCTTGGCATGTCTTTACATCAGCTTAGCTTTTATGTATATAGAAGATTATTTTGAAGCTCGATTTTTTTCAAGGAAGTTTCACAAGCGACAGTAAACCCTTGAAGCAAAGTTTCTTCAATTCTAAAGAAACAAAACATTCTTTCTTACTTTACTCATAACTGATACATTCACTACATTTTAATTAAAAATATCTTACTCGCAAATTGAGGCGGCGGTGTTTCAAAGTTTCCAATTGGTGTTGATTTTCCGTGGACATACTTCCAACGCATCCTCAATGAGATGAGTTCTGGACGACGACGGGATAAAAAGTTCAATGAACTCAAGACTCTCTGCATCGCTCTCGTAGTAATCCAAAGACAACGAAGTCAACGACTGAGGGAAACGTTGACCTGCAGGGTTAACTAACTAACCTAACCTTAACTCCTCCAGCGACAAGACAGGAAACGCCAGGCGGTTGAAGTCGACGGAGGAGTCTTCGGTGTGGACACTCGACTGGTGTGGAGTATTTTGAGGAGTGGAAGACTCTCCAAAAGGAACAGCGACTCTTCTGTGGGTTTCCAAATTTCGACAAACTCGATCATCGTAAAACGTTCTCGACAAGCTGCAGTGGGAAGCAGCTCGGTCATCAATCGGTTAAATTCATCGATGTCTGATGTTATTAGGCGAATTTGTGACCTCGAAACGACAATCGACGTTGCAAACTTTCCAGTCACGTCGCGGTAAAGTTGATTTGCGGGAATTTGAGGGTCAGTTGCGAGAACATAGAATTTCATGAACTGCAAGTCATATAACCGGTATTTGGGTATTTCTGGTTCAACTGCGAACATAATCAAAGTCGTGGAATCCAAGTCGAAGGTCAGTTGCAGTCTTTCTTGCGGTCAATGACCTTTGTGCAGCCCATAATGTCTTCTTTGCAGGCAAGAGAAACACTTAACACGGTTAGGTTGCTGTTGCTTTCGAGTTGGATGAACAACTGATCTCTGAACGAGTCTGCGGCAGGAATTCCTCTCATGTGGAGTTCCCTGACCTTTTGGAAGAACGAAGGAGTCAACAACTCGTCGAACAGGTTGTCGATTCTGCGACAGAAGTGAAGTCTGAGGAGATTCGCCGATTCCGTCAGTTCCACCAGACGACGGTTGAAATGGAGTTGAATATAACGACGTGGCTTAACTTTTAGGGTCTCCAATTTTAAGTTCCAAAAGGCGCAAAATCTACTCCAAGTCGCTTCGTCAACCCGCCGCTGTTTTTCCTCTTCCGACGACGCTTTTTTGGTTCCCGCAGAGCATCCATCTGAAGGGAAACCGCCGTAACTCCATATGGTGGCGGAGCACTAAGTATCGGATGGCCAAAAAAGTCCCTTAAATCCCTGGGCTATTTACACTCATTTGAGTGTAAATAACTTTTGTAGATTTGAGGATTTGGAGGTCACCTAAGGTTATATTTTACGTTTCAATGTCATAGGGGGTGTGGTTATGGACTTTGGTTCGAATTTACGGTGAAGGAGACTCGTCCATTTCTGAAGTCGTGACGTCACTCATGGCTGCCGTAGAAGATGCGATGTCACACGATCTCCGCAGAAAACAGTCGCTTGAAGAATAAAATCGACAGGATTTGGAGAGCAAAACAGAACTTTGTGGTTCTTGGAGGACAGAGGGTTTCTCTTGAAGTTTAGCGCGTAGCTTTTGGGGTTCATTGGAACAGCTTCCCGCGTTGTTTGAATCTGCAGCTGCGACAAACAAAACAACAAAACACGCCACTTGAATTTTGTGACGACTTTCTTTCTTCAGTCCCTTCTCACGACCACGAAATGACGTTCTAGCGCTTACGGATAGTTCTTCCTTTATGTACCACTCCCCACGAAATTCACGTCGCTGGCGACTTTCTTAACTCCGGCTGTGTCAATCGTAATTGGTTCATTGGTCAATTTTATAATAGTTCACTAGCTCAATTGGATTTGAAAGTGTTAATCTCAACAATCTCAGCTGTAATTTTTGTTTGTGGTGCAGTTTGTTTCCCGTGAGCGCTGTTGCGTGACATTTGAGGGGACTTGGGGTGAGTGTGGCGGCCGTTGAGGGTGTGCAGCGTTTTGTCTCCTGAAGGAAGAAGAATGGAATCCGACCCTTCCGCCGCGTGAGTACAATTTGCTTATCGTTAGTAGCTGTGTACAGTAAAGGGTTGACGTTTTGATTATTGTGTTCATTTTCGTTGCAGGTTGTTGTCGCTGAAGGGGGCATTTGAGGACATTCTCCTATCGTACGTTTCGGCGGGGGAAAGAGGCGTCCAAAGGATTTTGAATCTTCGGGAGGCTTGCTCCACCACGAAAATGTGGGTGGACACTCTCCGTTCTCAGCAGTCAAAGCGAATCTTCTCCAACAGACAAGTCAAGGTGCAGTTGAGTGTGGAACGTCTACAGGAATTCCTCGAAGCGCCGCCTGGAGTCACGTCACTTAGCCTCACACAAACGGACAGATTGAATGAGGGTCGTTTTCCTTCTTACAAGGAACACCTTTGGAGTCGCTTCGTCTCCTTCTCGACTCCCAGACTGGAATCCCTTGAACTTTCCTTCGCATTCCTCTCAACGTGAAAATGGCCCAAATTCTGTCGATTCCATCCCTTCGATCTCTCCGTTGTCGCTGCATCGAACAAACCTACGACAAACACTGAATTTCCGGAATATCTTCTCCAGAGTTTGAACATCGAAGTAAAAAAAGACTTCTTTGCAATCGTCGACCTCATCGAAACGAAGAAATCAATGGACCCGCTGTTCGTAAAGCGACTGCCATCAAATTCGGATACATTCGACGAGTTGTTTATCCGTCTGGCCACAGCAGTGGCGAACTCTTCATCTTCAATCCGAATCCGGCGACGGGCGACGAACTGCTGAATATGATTATGAACGAGGTTGGCCAAGAAGTCACTCTGAAGCTTCTGAGAAGCATTGTTTGGAATTCACTACTACTTTTTGAATGCTCCTTGTTCCCGCGTGAGAGCTGTCGACTATCCTAACTTGGAGTCGTACACGCTGACATCAACTGAGGAGGATCTTGAGCGTCTGAACTCGCTGGAAGCCACAGCGTTTACGCGATCTCTTCGGAAGCTTCAAGTTGAAGTTGGCTTTCCGCGACCAGCCAGTCTGCCTTCTTTGCTAACCCACTTGGACATTCAGGACGCTTCTTTTTCGACCAGCGAACTGCTCCGTTGGATAACATGACTTGCTAAGGAATGTCCGTCTCTGAGGAATTTGAATATCATATGGTCGTGTGACGAGACTGGCGACAATAATGAGGATCCTTACTACTGCTTCCGATTTCCCGACACGCGACTTAAAGGTCGGTTCTTAAATTCAATAAATACGTACGTAGATTGAAATTTACTTGTTCTGTCTGTGCTTACAGAGTTTAAGTCATTGGATTTTTCCGCTAAGTTTGAAAGTACAGGAGACGCTGATATTCCGCTGATTCTTTTTCATGGATTTAAACTTTACCAACTGGCGTTGCTTGACTTAGGCTTATCATTTAAGGTTTGGAAAAATTATTTTTTTAATCCTGTTGACTGTAAAATTATCTATGGCAGGATGGTCGCTAACGGAAAATTGTTCAACGCAGGTTGACCACAACATCCTCATCGCCCTCAATTCCGGGCCCATCGCGAAGCTGAACATCAACATCGATCCTCGGTTGTACGTTGCAGAAGACTCGCGTCCGTTGTTGGACATTTTGAAGTCGACGGCAGCGGAGAACAAAAGGAAACGATTGGAGATTCACGGAAAGGAACGAGGGAGGAAGTTCAATCGATGATATTATCTGTTAACTGTTTAGTTGCAAGGCTAATTTATGTCTTATTGTCACTCCTAACGACGAGTGTTGTAAGATTTTGAATGGCAGTCGATGAATAAACTTAAGCCAAAAGAAGAATTAAACTTAAGTTGCGAGTAGTTTGTTTGGGCTTTGCCCTTTATCCGATAATCTAATCTGAAGACTGAATAAATCCAATTTTAATGAAATCTCAATGTGCCTGTTTGAAGTTATGTTCCGATAATTTTGAATCGCATTGTCATCAGTTTTTAGCCCAGCCAAAGTAGACCTGTTAGATAACTAGAAATAAAATAGTTGCTTTCAATTGGATCGTTAGTCCCGCACTTAAATATTTTCTAGTTGTTGAATATGAGAATATAGATTTCGACAAATATAACACGCAGAAAAATTTTGTTCCAATTAATTTATTGCACCACCAATTTATGCCCGAGCCCAACGACACACAAACGCATTTCGATCTCCTTCGAAGTTTCTTCTTTGTGTTTTCTTTCGAGGAAGGCGTCTCCTTCTCAAAGAGACCAATTTTAATTGAGTGAATTACTCTTCAGTTTTTGAAGTTTTTGAATGCAGATTTGAGACGCTACACATGACACACACAGGCAATAAATATATTTAACTCGGATAAGCCTAGTGAGAAAACTGACGCAGCGCAGTAAGTTGTTATTAGGTACTACTCTAATAATTGTATTCTTCATGAACAAAATTTGTTTTGTCATACTGTTGATAATTATTAATGACCGTTGGAAGTAAAATGAGGCTCCTTCAGAGGATTTTAGCCTTCGTACATATTGTCAGGTGTTTTGTAATCATCAGAGCCTGTTGGTGTACAATTGAACAATATACGGGAACCATTGTCTTAGTTTCTTTATTTCTGTGGTTACTATGCTAAGTTGCACATAGTCATCGTTAGGCTCGTCCCACTTGACTAAGGGTAATATGGCGAAGAAAATTCAATAATTTACTATTATATTTGTTCGTTATAAAATAGGCAAGAATATAATTACACATTTACTAGATTTATTAACTTGAGAGAATACTATTTGCAAGTAACCTCAAATACAAAAGAATAAACATAAATTGATTAAAGCAATTATGGAATAGTTGGTCATGATTTCACAAATCGCCTCGCTAATACTTATTATGTACATTAACTACATCAGGAAATAAATCATTGGCTATTCGTCATCTTGTAATGAAGTTTGCATCCCACCCGCTTTATTTCGTCCATCTAATTTTAAATTAAACTCTGAGTATGAAGCATACCATCATTAGTTAATTTCTCCCACGTTTCTCTCGTAGCATCCAAAACCATCTTTCGGATTCGATCCGAATCTCGTTGGAAAACTACAATATTCCCATTAATGCGAAGGAACTGATCGGTCTCTCTATTAAACGCAGACCACACACCTGGACAAGTTATATTTAGTACTCCGTGGTCAC